>JAAEAF010013588.1:0-44191 GCA_011037195.1 Triatoma infestans | reverse complement strand
TGGCAAGTCTTTTCTTTCCATTCAAATCAATAAGGGGATAAGTTTAAATAAAAATACATATGTATACTTAAATGACAATTTAAAAGTACACAGAATTACAATATTGTTTTATACAAACTTTTTGCACATTAAAAGACACAGAATTAAATAACTAGACAATATTATTAATTATGGTGTGAAGGGTATACAGTTTCAATGAAAATGTTTCTTTGGTTTTATAAAGACGTACACATGGTATAATACAATTATTTTTAATTATAACATGAATTTGTTTGCTTTCATATAGATGCAAGGCCGAATAACTTCGACTATTTAAAGTGTTTGCACCTTTAGATTTAAATATAAACACAATAACAGTTGAGTTTTTAATAAACGATAAATATGGAATGTTATTTACTTGTTTTCTTTTGATACATTTATGATTTTTTAAATCATTTACTACTAATATATCATTTATGAATGATTTAGAGTAGAAATTTTTCATATTTACAAAAATATGGTATTCTTTTGTATTTTTTTCTGTAGCAAAACATCTATATTGCGATTGTCAAATATTTTTAAATTTTGTTTAACAATTATTAATTTATCATTTAATGGCTGAAAACAAATTCTTTCAATTATATTTACTTGAAAATGTTCTTCATTTACAATTTCATCACTTTTTAAGAAAGTCATCTAACAAAATCAAAAAATTATGTTATTATAATATTAATTAATTTAAAAAATTAATAAAATTAATTTCTATATCCTATTGCCTTAGTAGTGATTCCACTATCATCAATTATGCGCTTATCGTCAAAAGGAGATAAGCTTATTTTGTTTATTTTTACAGTATACAAATCATGTTTAATTGATTTTATGTTTTTAACCTGTGTTCTCATAACAGTTTTGGTTTGTAACGTTTTTAAATAATCTTTATATTCAATGAATTTCTTTAACGCAGGTGTTTGGATGCCTTTAGCTTTTAGTATGTTAGCAGAATTTGATTTTTCGTCAAAACAAATTGCGTACATTTTTGCTCTTAAACCGACAAATTCTGAAATTATTTTTCCGCAGGCTTCATCTTTAAATTTCCCTAGTTTCTTTTTATTTTTGCTGGAATAACATGGGTGATTAGGTGGAAAATCCGAAGTATCCATAAAATCTAACATGTTTAACATGTCTTGAAAAAAATCGTCAGTCTTAATAAGATATATAAATGAGTCAGTGTCCATGTAAGCAAGAGTCAATTTTTCCAGGCCATACTTAGGACGCATAACTTCATAGTGATATTCGTACATAATAGTTTTAGATAAATCTACAATACTCATTCCGATATATATTGGTTTATTAAATTTTATAACTGATTTTAACATATGTACTGCTGCTAAATTTTCTCCATAAATTGTACGATCTATAAATGATGGTTTTGATATTAACTTTTCCAACCTTTTGCTATTACAAACCAATTCTATATTCTTCCTATTTCTACTGTTTTCCATAGTTTTTCCGTACACTGAATTGTTATATAATTTATACAAATCTTTTTCAAAATTGTTGGAGGCGGCTACTCGAAGTTTAGTGTTATGTTCTATGTATGGCTTTAAAAAGTTAGACTGTCGAAATTTTAATACTCTATTTATCTTTTTCATTACTATCCCATGTCTTAATGCTTGTTTTAAAGTTATATAGTTAACTATGTAATTTTTTCTATTATTTAAATGAGGAATTAACTTTTTTTGATTGTTTACTTTTATAATTTCAGGCAAGAAAGGTAGATCGTTATGAATTGCGTGCAATTTCTGGGGGTAATCTAAGTCTACATCTAGAATATATCCATAATCCGAATTCTCTTCTAACTCATCTATACATATTTCTTCTGGGGGTATCCAAGTAAATTCAGCAAGGGGTAAAGGTTTGATCATGGAAAATCCGTACAAGTTATTACAATCTTGATATGAAATGAACGTTGAATCTAAATTTGGATCGTACTCATCCATGTATTTATTGTTTGCCATACAATGACGGTGAGATACCTGGCATATACCTCCTCTAATTCCATTTTCTATAAACATTATCTGCTCATAGTCCAAAAGTAGTTCTAAACAAACGCCAGTAAACTGAAGCATTGCGTCCCATGAGAGTCCTGGTAAAGTATAATAATGTACAGGATCAAGGAAATGTGTTTTTAAAGTAATATCTCGGAAATTTTCAAAAATGTCTGATAAGAAAAGTACGTCCGTTTTTAAGTAATGATCGCTGTATTCTCCTAAATTATTACATTTGAAGACTGACCAAACTTGGCAAGCGTGTTCATAATCTGCTGCTGTTATGTTAGAACCTGTAAGTTGATTGTGAAATTCTTCTATGCGTGGTAAAGCAGTAACTTCTAATTTTTCAAAAGACGTTACATAATCATAAGGAAACGCTCCTTTTCTTGTTAAAAGCCTAACTTCTTCATCGTTATAAAATTTCTTCACCTCTTTAAAATTTGGCAAATTTCTTATTAACTTATCCAGGCTTTCAGGCATAAATCTATAAGTATCAAGGAATCTAACTGTAATATTACTGTTTATTTGTTTTGAAAACGAAATGTACTTTTCTTCAGTGTTCGGAATAACATTAATTTTGTTAGTATCATATCCAAGTTCTTTAATTATGTAATGGCTATCGTAACCACTTAAGTTATGGAAAAAAACAGGTAGAAATGTCGGATTACTATATCTTAAATTACATGAGCTGTGAGCGGCACCTCTAAATTTACCTGTAATGTGACAGTGATCGTGCACTTTGATATCCCTCTCATTAATGTCAAATGTTTTACCACACATAAAGCACTCTTTAGCAGTTTCGAATATTCTTTGCTCTTCTAAAGTAAGAGGTGTCATTTCCTTATTGATTTGATATATTTTGGAATCCTCCTCGGCTATCATTTTAATACATTGCATAAACTGAGCTGGGGCATTTGGTCCGCGATATAAATATGGTTGTTTAGGTATTTTTGAAGATATGTCAGAAACGTTTTCTGTTGACTTAACGTACAAACAAAAGCTCATTGCTTCATGCTTTTGGAATGGAATAGTTTTTTTATTAACATTTTGTTGTAATTCTTCTGGAATCGGCGTTAAAATTGACTCAAAATCTGAGGATATTACAAAAGGTATTCTTAATTTACGTTCTACATTTTCAAATTTTATAAAAGGTTTATCAATTGGCAGCTCTATTCTAGCTGGTTTATTGTTGTTACAAAGAAGTAAATGTTTGTCTAGTCTTTCTTTGCCGTCATTTTTTATGTAGTAATGTGTAAAACATCGTTTGCAGGTAATTATTTTGCTTGTACTTTTAGTAAGTTGACTGTGAATTAGCCGATTAAAATTTTGAATGTACACATAATGCTGTAAACTGTCTTGGTTAATTAATAACAAATCGCGATGATCGGTCAATTCTTTTTTACAAATTTTCAACGGATATATGTTCTGTTTTTCATCTATACCAAAAACGTTGATCGATATATTATTCCGTTTTTCAAATTTATGTATTTCATGTAAAGGCGTGGGAAATGTAATGTCCGAAAAATCATATTTCTGCAAAACATCAGGCGTGTACTTGCTAAGTCGGTGGGCGTTTTTTTGCACCTGTTTAGCTAAAATTGCATACTGAAAGCATTTGGTATCATTATTTTTCACATTGATACAGGCACCTTTACGAGATATACTAGCAGGTAAAGGTAAGTATGTGTTACCTCTCAGTGGGTTATATTTATTAATTTTTAAACGGACTCCATCAACACCAAATAAAGACCAATTACTTTTCTTTAGTTGCGTCTCCTCCAATTCTTCTTTTAACTTAAAAAAAGCTTTGTTCAATACATGTTCTAAATTTGTTTCTTTAACCGCTATTATATTTTTAGTCTTAACTGCTGTTTCTAATTCTTCTCCCAACTGATTATATAGTTTACACTCAACAAAAAGATTAAATTTAATACTGTTATGTTCCTGAATTGATTCTGTTAAGCAGATAATAATTTTATCCTTAATTGATTGAAGAAACGAAGGTAGATCAAAGTTTTGAATGGAACGTATAAAAAATGATTTTAATCTGTTAGAAAATCCTGTTTCATATGCCAAAATACCTTTACCATCATCAGGTTGTGCTAAAAGGGTTGCTCTCTTAGGTTCAATTTTTGTTTTCTTTGGTTGAGGTTCCAGCATACAATATGTTTCGTGGCGAATCAAATTGTAATAGTTATTGAACAGATGGCCACATTTTACACAAAGTCCTTCACATTCCTGTTCACATTGTTTTTCGTGATTCTGTTTTTCTTTTAGATTTGTAAAATTTTTTGAACATTTTTTACAGATATTAAACATGATTCTAAATTATTGAAACTGATGTTAAGTGGTTGAACTTTAGTTTGATTCTAGTTGAAATTTTGTAAAATTATTTCTTTTAATGTGCATTTAAAAGAATAAAAAGTGCATTTTAAACAAATTTTACTTTAAATGAATTATTGGGGTTTAACCCTTCGTAAACTAGTTGTAATGAGCCTGGCTCATAAGTGGATATAATTTCATCCGTAAGTATACTTAAATAGGTACGTGGGAGAAAGCAGTTCATCTGTACCCCGCCTAAGTGTTGCAAAGTTGCTATTACTGTGTCACCAAATCTAGTTTTTGATTTTCTAAAATTTATAACTGTGTACTTTTCATTAATGTTTAAGTCTTTAATAGACTTAACTTCAATGTTGATGTTATTCAGTTTGTTCTTCAAATCGGACATCTGAATAAAAAAATCAACAATACTTAAAATTTATAAAAAATTACTTATCTTTTACTAAAAAATTATAGAAATACATACAAAATAAAGTATAGGTACTCACTGCGGGGTCAGCTGCTGCTACAATTGATGATCAAATGATGAACTTGATAAAATTGGAGTTCCTTTTATACAGAGTTTAGACTCTTTTTTTTTAAAAATTGCTCAAAGCAGTCTTTGACCCAAACAAATTAATGTATACTATGCAAGTGCATAATGTATATTAATATCTTATGAATTATTAGTGTCTTTGCAAGTGCATAATGTATATTAATATCTAATGAATTATTAGTGTCTTATTAATTTTTTGTAAAATAACTGTCAAGGTTAGACGCCTAGAAATACGCTTTAGCTAGACAATGCATTATAAAATGCATATGTCATTCTTTTTACATTGTTGAAGCCGTCTATAATGTTACTCGCCAGAGGTTATTTTCCATTGCTTTTTAAAAAAGTTTTATTTTTTTTCTTCAATAATTGTTACAAAAATTTAATTTATTTCTGTTTCTATTTTCATTTACTTAAATATATAAGTAAAACTTCAAAACTAATAAAATAAGGTTAAAGAAGAAACAACAAAAAATTATAAAAAAATTATTTAATTCCATGTTTTTGAAACCACATACAGTTTTTATTATTTAAAATATGTAATTTACAAGGACATTCTTTAAGTGTCTTTTCTGAAAGTTGCAGTCCACAATACACACACTGAACACTATTGTTTCTGATCTTGATAAATCCATTAAAGGCTAGTAATTCAGGACTTAGAGTTGTTTTCCAGCCTCTGAAAGTATTCTCCCTAACACCAGAATTGGTAAAATCTACCTTTGGATAGTTGTTCAAAAGCCAAGAAACTAATATTTTCCCGAACTGTAGAGCACAGTTATACTTTGTTTCACCGTGATAGTCGCATTTAGAAAAGTGATGATATGGACATAATTGTTTTAGGCTTGGACAGCCAAAATCCTGAAGGTTGAATACAGTTTTTTCAATAATATCTCCTAGGAATTTACACTTTTCATCACCTTTTGCAAATAGGTAGCCATAGTTCTTTATCTCATTCCTTAAAATATCATCAAGTTCAGAATAGTCAGAATTTCCAATTTCCCTTCCGATTCCATGAAGATTTCTATATACCCATCTATTGGGAGGTGAGTATGGATTTCCATAGGATGGGGGTTTGAATAACCATTGCTTCTCCAGACCAGTCAAGTTGACAATAGCCAGCTCCTTAACGATGAATCCATGCTCGCAGCTTTGATAACCTTGCACATCTATTACTGCAGCGCACATATTGACTGACTACGAGTTCTTCTTTGTTGTGCCTCACTTTATATCAAACTCATCCCTCCCCTTATTATAACAAATTACATTCTTCTAACCATGCCTGATAAAGGATTATATTCCACGAGGCTATCATGTAAAATTAAAGCATATGCAGTGGTATTGGCCTTGAAAGCTTCAGTACATTCCATCTCTAACCTGATGTCTACAGAAGATGATCTAATTGCTTCCGACTGACGGGAACAGTCAATTACAATAATCGGTGCATAATCTCTAAAGTGATTTTTAGACATGAGAGGTTGGTTTGCTTTCCCATAGTAACTGTGTTGAAAATTTTGATACATGTAATACAAAAAACTGAAATAATTCTTGGAAAAATTTACATTTAAATCGTCATATGGATAAATCTCTGAATTTAGATGTAGTTTAACATTAGTAATGTTATTTTGATCGAAAATTGTTGGATCTGCTAGTATGTTATCCTTTCTGTTGGTTTGAAATGCTATAATCACATAGCGAGGTTTCTCCAAATTTGTCGTGGTTTTCAATGTCCACGTATGCTTAGTGGTAGCAGGCAGTGTTGGATACTCGATTAGATCCCATGATCTAAATGCCATGTGTATGGTCTTCCCTTTGTTGATAACATTCAGAAACTTGAGCTTTTGTTGATCAGACACTTTTACGTATGGAATCCTCCAGTGCACTGATTTAAGTTTAATAGGAGCTTTAACTGTTGCATCAGTACCAAATATGGAATCATTATCACTTCTACTTCTGTGCAATATTAGTTCATGTTTCCCTTGTAGAATTATTCTGTTATAATCTTCAAAGAAGCCCATAACTGTGTCCAATGGAATGCAGCAGTCAAAATTACCATCATCATCAATAAGCTTGATATCTGTATTAGGAGGGCTCCAACCAGCTATTTCTAATGCTTTAACTTTATCACTGTTAAAAGAAACATATCCTTTAAGAGTGCTGACAATTCCTGGATTACGGACATGGTCAACTAAAACTCCATTTAATTGATATTTGATTTCATCAAAGAGATACATGAAAGCATTCCTCACTAATCTCACACTTATATCTGGTTTAGTTTCATCTTTCTCTACTTGTCCTTGAATGTAGAGAAAACTCTTTGACGGAACTGTGAAAATATCCTGTTGTTGCACTGAAATAATGATCTCGTCAGAATTATTCAACGATTGTGTATATGGCTGATGTGTATGATACTCATAGTTGGTTATCCTCTCTTCAAAAGACACCCCTTCATTTACATTTAGTATTTCTTCCATCGTGGTTTAACTAAAAGTCCTATTTGCTGGAGAAAGTAGACGTTTAAAGGTGTTAACACTCTGCGGGGTAAACGATGAATACTGGCTGGTTTAACTACAGCTGGTTTATATCCTTGAAAATCAATACCCATTTTTCTTCAGGTGTAGTCGAATAGTAATTACTTCTTCACGAAAGTTCACCAAATTATTGTCTTGGTCTGTAAGAGTTAGTGTAATATTGTCAATTCTCTCTCCAATGACTGGAAAATAAATGACTGGTGTAGGTTCATGTACCAGTTTATAACCTGGAGGAACTGTGGGGGAAAACTCATATATTGTGTGCCCAGGTTTACCATTTCTGTATGATCCTGCAGCTATATTACAGTTTATAGCAATTGTATTTACACCGTGAATTTTCACAATTTCATCTGATTTATGAGTAACGTTTGCATCCAGTACTTTATGATGAGTAAATCCCAGCATAAAGTATGCTAATGTTCTTTGTTGAAATTAACAGGTTGGGTACACTTGAATTCGACCTTTAAAGTGTTAACATTACCTTTCATTTTAATTGAATGAGGTGACTGCATGTGTCTTTTTAGGTAATCCGCTATAGCTTCAACCTCATAGTTCCCAGTAGGAATAGTAATCACTTTGTCACCATAATGAAATTTATTGTTTACATTTTCAACTATGTTTGGTATCGAGTTATAAGATTGGAAGCTAAGCAAGCCAATGTTATAGTCACCTCCATCTAATAAACTAATTGGTGGAAATATATTAGCGCTAAGGACGCTAGATGTACCTGTTAAGGTAAAAGTATAAGACATGACTAACATCTGTTAACTTTGTTATGCATAATTATAGAGAAATTCTAAACATAAATGTCCACAATAAGGAGTATTCCAATTTTGATACCTCTCACGATTATACATGACTTCACTCTTGTTAAAATAATGTAGCATTTCTAATGGTGGTCTGAGATTCCCAAATGGATCAAAATATATAACTTGGTTACCTTTCTTAATATATGCCACCCAATGAGTTCCAGGATTGTACGCTGAATCTAAATTTACAATAGCACATTCATCAGTTTTAGGAAATTTTGGCAATGTATCACGCATATATACACCTCTAAAATGTGGAATATTTTTAGCGTATTTCATTAATTCAATGTTTGTGAGCGCTCTGTTAGGAAGTAGTCATTCGTTTTTTCTTATATAAAGACCATACCCTTTCTTATACGGTTTAAGGTAAAACCCTTTGCCAATCTGTTGCTCTTCTAATTTTCTATTATGTCTTCTATCTTCTTCCAAACGATCCCTCGCCACCTGTGTATCCTTTACTGCCTTTGCTATCGCTGATGCCCCACCAGCTAAACTTCCTAGTGCAGATAGACCTGCAAATAAGGGTACTAGAAACGGAAGAATTCCGCCAGTTCTTGGAACAGGTAAAACTCTGGGTATTTTTGATGGTTTTGACTTTTTTAAATAACTCTTTGCCTTCTTTAGAGCTTTCTTTGACGCATCACTAATCGACAAAGGTGAATTTACACGTGCTGCTTTTATAACATCTTTAATAGTTTTTACTTTTTTCACCCCACCACCTAATTTTACTTTAGCTTTCATGGCGTTTGTGACTGCCCAGGCTGACGCTTTCTCACCAAAAGAGGCGTCACGTGCCTTTGTTCTTTGCCAAGCTTTATCGGCGAGTATAAGGTCAGCCTTATGTCTTGATTCTAGATCCTTATGTTGAGAGTATGCAATGTCGTGTTCCCGACAGGCTTCGTCCAAAGGATTAATACCTCTATCTCCTCGTTTTAATCTTTCTTGTAGTTTAGTTCCGGGACCGCAAAATCTGTAACCAGGTATGTGCACTTCAAAAGGGAGTTTGTTAATCGCTGAATTTATAAGACCTCTTCCGATAGTTTTCCTTCTCATTATGATGACAGTGAGACCAGCAACTATATATATAGTGTCACATCCAATTGATAAATTATGCGTTTAGAGAAGCAAAGTGAAAGTTTACCTATCTGCAATCTATTGAATAATTCGATAGACGAACATATGAAAATAAATCGACATGGTGTACTACTACCGGATAATATTCGAGCACTTATTTGTGGAACTTCAGGTTCTGGTAAAACCAATCTTATGGCTTGTTTGCTTTTACAACCAAATGGACTAAAATTCGCACATGTATATCTTTGCAGTCAGTCGCTTCAACAAGAGAAATATTTATATTTAGAAGAGATTTTTAAACTAGTTCCAGAGATAGGATTCCTTACAATTAATACTACTCAACAAATAATCACTCCTGATATGGCAGAACCAAACTCTGTCATAGTTTTTGATGATATTTCAATGGATGAGCAGGAAAATATCAGGAAATATTTCAGTATGGGACGTCACAAGGACATTGACTGCTTTTATCTTTGCCAAAGTTATGCTAGGATCCCTAAACACCTTATTCGTGACAATGCTAACTTTATCATATTGTTCAAACAGGATGACTTAAATTTAAAACATGTTTATAGTGATCATGTAAGTTCCCCCAGTGTATCATTTGAGAAGTTTAAACAGATGTGCAATATATGCTGGAAGGAGCCGCATGGATTTATAACTCTGGATAAAACAAGAGATTTTAACAAGGGTAAGTTTCGGAAGGGGTTGGATACATTTATCTATATATAGGCTGGTAGCAGAATAGATTTCTCATTCCGTCATGGATCCCAAAGTTACTAGACAACTTATTGAAACTTCTAAATCATTACGCAGTAAATTCAAAAGTATGAAGCGAGGTCTTCAATCATCTCAAGAAGAACTAGAAAGGAGTTTGAAACCCATTACGGAGCCACTGCAAGAGCTGGTTCAGCGGAAAAAATGGGGCAAACAAGATGCCCCGTTAATGGAAGATTATGTGCCCTTGAAATTGAAAAAAAGATGCTTCAACTGCAACGGACTCACCGATTAAAGCTTCTACTAAAGATACTTCAACTGCAATGGAATCACCGATTAAAGCTTCTACTAAAGATGCTTCAACAGAAACAGAATCTCTAATTAAAGAACCTTTACCCTCACCAATTAAAGCTTCTACTCCTGTGCAACTGAAAAGGTATACTATTCCAATAAAACAAGAAGAAACGTTTGAGGATGTAGAAGAGATCACTCCTTTAGAGTACATAAGAAAAATTGATAAACAGGAATTGGAGAAAACTTTAAGGGGGGAAGAAGATATTGGCTCTTTAATAGAACCATATTTATTGAAAATAATAAGTGCCGATCCTAGAGATTTTGATGATAGATATGGAATTAGAATCCTATCAAAAGGTGGGATGACCATTGGAAATGCTCAGGTAACCATAGATGGTGATGATATTAATGTAAATGGAAAATGGTATGAAGGTACACCAGGTTTGTTACAATTGTTATTTTTAAAACAACCGACACAATATTCAGAAAATGATTTAGACAGTTATAAAGACATTTTAATTAGAAGTAATGCGCATAAGCGACAGTTTAGTGAAGAAAAAGGAATTAGTTCCAGCAGAGGATGGAAATACAGAAATATCATCGCTCCTCTTTTCAGTCCCCCCTCCAAATCACCGGAACAAATTTCAATACAAACTAGGTATACTCCACACGAAACTGCTTCAAACAGACAAACACCTCTGACTTTGATTGCAACAAGACCTGGTAAATACCCGCTAAGATCGAGGGAAACAATTGGTAAAGGCATGTGGGAAGGTCAAAGTATTTATGAATACTGGGATGACCCAAACGAACTGGTTGAACGACTTCGGTTGCTATACGCCTCAGCTAGTGCAGGTCATACAGGGCATGAAAATGAAATTCACTCTATAATTGAAGAGCTGAGAGAGGCTGATATTATTTATTAAACTGGTAAAATTTTGTAATAATTGTTCAGTGCTAGCTTAACACAGCGCCAAATAACATGTCTGTCGACAAATTTGGTAGATCATTACCCCAAATCAAGAAAGTATTTCATGCAAGTGACGATGAAGATGGTGATTATATCGACTTTGAAAATAAACGCTTAATAGGGGTGAGTGATCCTTTGAGGGATCTTGATGCTGTCAATAAGAGATATCTGGAAAAATATGTAACTGACTTAAATGCTTCAGGTAAAAATGACCTAATTACTAAAACATACATGGAAAATTATATAGATAAATTAGATTTACCAACCAAATTATACCTTCAAAACTATCTGAACGAAGATTTTGTAACCAAAAAGTACCTATTAGAAACTTATGATGAGGCTAGAAAATTAGTGACTCAGAAATATGTGCAACGCCTATTTGAAACAATAATAAATAGGCTGAATGCATTCAATCCGAATACTCCTTTAACAGCCTATCAGCTAAAAACAGTTTTTGATTAAGTTTCCAAGTGTTAAGAATAAATATAATACTTGGATTTAGAAATAATTATCAGATGTAAAATTTTTTGTAAAGGATAAGGTGCTTAAATAACAAGGGTAATGTCTTCCAAAAAGGCTGTAGTTGCTGAACTTCATAGACCAGCACGTGTACGCTACCCTCGAAGACGTACACTGCTCAAAGGTATAGATGATTTATGGCAAGCTGATTTAATAGAAATGTTACCATATGCTCGCCAAAATAGTGGTTACAAATACATATTAGCAGTGATTGATTGTTTTTCAAAATATGCCTGGGTGGAACCTGTTAAATCCAAAGGCGCTCAAGATATCACTCAAGCAATGGACAACATTTTTAATTCGAGTGGTAGAGTACCCAAAAATATTCAGACAGATAATGGTAAGGAATTCTACAATGTTTCCTTCAAGAAGCTCATGAAGAAGCACAACATTAATCACTACAGTACTTACAGTCAAATTAAAAGTTCAATTGTTGAAAGGTTTAATAGAACCTTCAAATCTATGATGTATCAATTGTTTAGTCTTAGAGGAAACTACAATTATACAAAACATTTACCTGATCTCATAAATACCTACAATAGCAAAGTACACCGTACGATTGGTATAGCGCCATCAGAAGTAAATTCTACCAATGAAGCATCCTTACTAGCTAATGTTTACTCTTCTAATGTAAAACGAAAAGATAAACAACGTTTTGAAGAAGGAGACTATGTACGTATCTCGAAAAGAAGAACTATATTTACTAGAGGATATACGCCCAACTGGAGTACTGAAATATTTAAAATTAAAAATGTTCGCAACACAATTCCATATACTTACTTGTTGGAAGATTTGACAGGACAGCCTATTCAAGGTGCATTTTATACTCAGGAGCTGCAGAAAACTAAATATAAAGATGTATATCTTGTAGAAAAAATACTGAGACGTAAAAGTAATAGGCTGTATGTAAGGTGGTTAGGTTTCAAGGAACCTTCATGGATAAATGTAAAAGATTTAGTAGCTTAATAAAGTTCATAAAAAATTAAGTATTTTTTTTGTTTTTAACCTCTTACGTTGATGCCAATTCAGGAAAAAATAAATGAAACAATCTATTTTTAATACAAAATTTATTCAGCAGTTGTTACATTTTTTTTGTTAAAAAAATCACAGTTCAATAATTTTTTTAAATTACTGACTTGTTTATTAACATCTTCAATTAGACTCACTAATTTAAAATATTCATTTCTTAATAAATTGATCTTCGGAGGCTGATATTTGAGGAGATCTTCAAGCCATGATGGTTTCCCCTGGATAACCATAGTTTTATGAGTGAAGTTCTCAAAGTAAACTGATGAATGCTTCAATTGAATATCGGACATAGGGGATCCGTTTTTATTACCAAAAAATTCATCACATATTTGCTTGCTAGCTTGGAGAATTGCCCAATCTTCATCGTTTAAATAGATAACTGATTTTTTTGTTTTTAATGCTATAAGTGGTTCATCATCTTCAGAAAGACCTGTCACTAATTGTTTTGAATTGATGGTGTTGAGCGAGAAGCTGGTTGTAAGCTGCAATTTTATACCACTTGCCATCTTGAGATATGACCGCAAACTGGGAAGTCACACTACTTCTCACCAACTACATTTACCTCCCCCACTATTCTTTCGCTGAACAGCTGATTTAAATCTCTTTTAATGCAGTGGGCTAAATAAGCAATGTGTGAACAAGGACAATTATCAGGTCCAACTTTTTGTTTTGGATTTGACCAAACACAATTTATATAATGTTTATTAGCTGCCATAACAGTATATTCTTTAGAATACGTTTCTAAAGATTTTAAGTCACTGTACAGATTGATATAACTTAGTACTAAATCCAAATCGGTGGGCGTGATGGTTGGATATGTTGAAACAAACCTAATATAATTATCACTCGCAGAAATCTCTTTCCACTCTACCGCCATTTTACTAACTGAGCTTCTTTAAAGGTGGTACACTTTTATATATTATATAGCCCTCTTTTACTTAAATGATTTGAACTAAAAAAAACTTTTTCCAAGTGTAAAGGTCAGCCAGTGCACCGCTAATAAATTTTTTTCATTATATCTCCAAATATGACATCATCACGTAACAAACATTGTGTATTACTCATTTTTAATCTTATATTAATTATAGGAAGAGGGAGGGAGCGGAAGACAGGTTGAATAATTGACAATGAGGGGCGGGGGGGGGGGGATAAAGAGAGAATGACTCAACAACAAAAAGTTTGGCATATTTTATTGCAGCAGACATTAAGATGCAGTTCTAAATGCTGCTGACCTTGAATAAAAAAAAAATATATACACCTCACTCTATCCATCAGCACACATAGGAGCAGCTGAGGAAGGGAGGTTTGTGGTGGGGGTTAAAAACTGTGATTTTGCCGGCCGACGAAGTGGGCCGGGGGGGTGGAAAAGTGTTCTGGAACATACAAATACACTCTACTGCTATCCTTATACATAAATCATTATCTTATTTCCTAATGCCATCTGATTCGCTCAATTATCTCCAATCCACTCCAGGTTCCTTGCAATGCTATGCTTTTCGTCACACTCTAGCAGCCGTATTGCCCCACAAACAAAACTATCTGCTATGGCCAATTTTCCACATTCGTCCAGTCCTAATTTCATTTGTGGTAGGGCGACTATAATAGAAAACACAACTGAGGGCCAGTCGAGTGTCCAATTACCAAAACCTTTGGACGACGCCCTTTACCAAAACCTCTGAAACCTAATCATATTACCTTAATCATATTGGGATGCTTTCAGATTGGCGCTTGAACAGAAACTTGACTTAAACTTTTCTATAAAGACTTCCCAACAGGGAGACCATATTATATACGATCCAACTAACTCAATACTACAATGCATTTGGACGGCAACTACAAAAACGAATGTATTCTATCACAAACCCATTGCCTACAATCTTTCGCAGCACATACGCACGCTCAACACGCGCAAATGACAAGCACGAGCCAAATGGCAACGAACAAGTTATCCTACAGACAAACAAATGTTCAACCAACTAAAACGACTGCTGGAAAAGGAAATATACGAAAATTGCAATACTAACTACACCACACATTCTAAAACATTAACAAATAAGGTAACTGGTTATGGAATGCCACAAAACATCTACTAAATTACAAACGTACATCCTCCCCACTTCGACATGACAACGGCATATGGGCCAAGTCTGACGAAGAAAAGCCAATCTCTTTGCTACACACCTTGCCTCAACATTCTCTCCATATCAAGACCTACTAGATGCAAAAAATAACCAAGACGTGATATGAAGCCTTGCCGTTCCCTTACCTCTGTTTCTGCCTTCTAAACATTCACACCATCTGAAATTCTAAACAAATTAGAAAACTTCCTAAAAAAAAAAGGTCCTGGATATGACCTCTAATCATTTCTCAAATTCTTTTTCAGCTTCCTAAAAAAGCCCTTCTATTTCTCATATACATTTAATGTATCCTCAAAACCAATCACTTCGCAATACTGTGGAAATTTTCCACTATTCGAATGATTCCTAAATTCAAAACCCCACCCACTTTCCGTCGTCCTGTCGTCCCATTAGCCTTCTTCCTAACCTCGGAAAAATCCTAGAGAAACTTTGAATTAAACGCCTCTATTCAATCATAGAAACTCTCAATATTTTACCTAACCATTAGGTTGCCTTTAGATCCTCTCATTCCTCCATCCATCAAACTCATCGATTAATAGAGATCACCTCCTCCTTGAACTCAAACATTATTGCCCAGGAGTCTTCTTAGACATTGATCAGGCTTTCGATAGTGTAGGTCATTACGGTTTATCATCAAAGTTCAAAGACATCCTTCCCAGTACCAATAACTTAATCCTAAAGTTTTATCTCTCAGACAGATTCTTCTAAGTCAGGGAAGCACCGCATTCTCTTCCATCATCCAATTCACGCCGGTTATCCCAAGGTAGCATCCTTGTACCCCTTCCTTATTTAATATATATAGCTGATATTCCCACTCAGCAAAGACTTTTACATTTTACTTATTCACATGTTTACTGAGACCTCTATGAACATATGGACTAGAAATGCCGTGGGACGGCAAAGCGTTCCAACCCGAACCGAATCCAATCCCTTCAATCAAATCCGCCGACATATCACAAGCTGTAGCTATTATGTATCTAATCTCACCTTACACACTGATCTCAACATTCCCTTCATCGCCACCCATGCCTCATCTATCTAAACAGATTTCATTCCAGAATCCAGTCTCATTCTAACCCTCTAGCCGGGGCACTCTTATCTCAAACCCTCGCAGGAAACACGCAAGGACGTTTAAAGCGTCGATGGCCACGAGTCCTCATAATTACTTAAGGTATTCAACACTAGACGATTACCATTCATTGGCATCGGACCATATTTTTATAACAACACATTTACTTATTGTATTCATGTAAATCATTTATGGGCGCTTTTAGGAGAGGGTGCGGTTAGGTTGTCCTCTAAAGTGCTAGTTCGGTTTATTACATAATTCTGTTAAGTAAATAATATTAATTAGAATTAAATATGTTTTTGAAATTCCGAGTATGATAAAAAATCAGGTGACCGCAAGGGCGTTTTTACTAGGAAGTATTTTTCAATTTTCTGCTATTTTCTCTAAAACGACTACAATTATTTTCTTTAAACTAGGTATGGGAACTAGACAATAAAGAGCTACAACTTTTATTTGTAACATTTCTCCCGGAAAAGTTACATAAGGGGATTCTTGGGGGATGGATGAAGTTAAGATTTTCTCTAAATTGTTATCGTTGTTGATTATAAAATAAACTACCATCCTACAAAATTCAGTAGTCACTCAGTAGTGAAACTCCGAATTATTCAATAAGTAGATCAGGAGGCCACTGACGTTTTAGTCTTTATGTAGAAGTTATAGGGTTACTTAGGGATGCAAGTTCACGGAGCAGAGGATTGACGTGAGAGGATAAGTTTGTTGTGAAATTTGTTGTAATGGAATGAGATTTCTTGAAGGACGTATCATATATTTAAGTCTATGGATTGTATGATTGGTGACAAAAAAAAATTTAGCTGAAAAGATTTTGCGAAGGATTCTGGATTGGAGTGTTTGCATACTTTTATAATTTGATCATTTGGTTGAACCACAGAGTTCTGCGCCGTAAGCCGAAATGTGTTTATGTATGACTTTGTTGATTAGAAGTTTGTTAGTAAGTGTTAGGTAAGCTCGTTTGTCAAGTAATCGCATCAACATTTTGTAACGTTGAAGTAGTGGCTGTCGTTTGAGACTGGTATGGGACCAGAATATCTCAAAACCGAAATGTCGCAGAAAGCTTAAAACAAGCATTTACAGCATAGACACGGAGATTTGAGACATTTAGCAAAGAATTACAAGACTGAAGAAAATTTGCCATATAAATCTTGTAAATCGCAGTCATAACAGAAAATGGTGTCAGAGTTTTACCGGAAGATCACCATTTAGATCTTTAGATCACCATTTACATTTCAGATCTTTTATGAAATACCGGATCTCAATGTGCAAATTGGTAACTTCTGATGAAAATAACATATCGAAAATTCTACACATCGGAATCCTTTCTTTCTCTTGGATTAATTTTAAGTGATGCTGTAATTTTGCATAGCATTTACAACAACTGGTCAAGTACACTGGCAATTCACATTATCAAACACAATTATTTTCAATTCCTTTTCGATATGGTATTTAATGCTGTATGTCTAAAACTTGGTTTATTCTAAAAATTGTAATATATTAATTTTTATCTTGTTTGATAGATGAGCTCACCATTCGTTGAAACCTTCAGAGTGACACCTGCATTTCTGCCAGATAAGAATTATTTCAACATTAATAATCTTGTGGAATTGACCAGGCTTTATTTTAAAATTGAAGAGAAGAACCGTTATTTTGGACTGTTGAATTTTGATGGTCTTAGGTTGTCCGGCAAAATAGCATACGAATGTCGAAACTGTACTACCCTTCTGTAAGTCTACTATATTTAACTCCTTGTTATTGTTTGTTTAATGAAATAACCACTGCCATCACTGCATGCAAATTAAAATATTGTAAAGCCTTTTTTTTTTTTGCTACTGAAAATTGTAGTCGCATAGGGCTTTTCACGAACATGTAATAGCAATTTTCGTCTAATTTTTTTTTTTCAGCAATAACTGATAAAGGAAATTTTCCTAATTTTTATGAATTGTTACTCGTCCAGAATATCCTAGCGTTTTTTTTTAATTTCCGTTTCTTCATGAAGGTGTACATTCAGATAACATTTTCGAAATAGCTTCCTCATCAAAAGTTTATGTTTTGAAGTCCGTTAAGCACGATAAACGTTTTTGAAGCATGCAATAAGGGCTGAAATGTTAAAGCCCTTTTAACACACTCTTTTCAGCGCTTTTATTGAGGGGATATAGACAAAAGTCGGACTCTGGTTTTAACCAGGGAAATAGCTTCTTACTTAATTATATTAATTACTGTAAATTATTCTTTGTTAAAAGTGGTTACTCGTTTTAAGCTACGCGCTTTAACGAGATTGTAAAAATAGTGGCATTAATAATGATTTAAAAGTATATTCTACTCACAATAATAATATGCAAGTCTATAATCTAAAGTTAAACTTTTAAGTGTAGTGTTTACAATTATTTACAATAAGAATTCTACTTCAACGTACAATTTAAAATTAATAATTTAAGTGTAAGGGGGAGGTTTTTCCCTCGGTTATATATTTTTAATAATATTATTCAATTATAAAAATTTCAAATCATTAATTTTTAATACATAGATCTCTTTACTTTTGTAAACTTATTTTAAATAAACGTTCTCATTTACTTGACATTTTGTCTAGTCCAAAATTTCATTATTTCATATTAACATATTTATGCCAGACGAATTACCTTCTGAGCAAAGTCCTGTAATTCTCACACAAGTCATTCAGCCTATATTACCTTCCGAAACCTTCGCTATTCAAAATTTACTATTAACCACCGACTGACTAAGACTATTTTACAGAAAAACTTGAAATCAACCAGAAAAAAACTTTCTCAATACCTCCCCAAAAACTGCAAAAATACTTTCTACAACTTTACAACTGTAACACAAAACCACATAATACAAGCAAGTACAAGTACTGTACAACTTGACTCTCCGCATTAGTACTGTAATGTGTTTAACGAATTCTGGCAACTTACAAGATTCTGAAGACCAATTTTTAACGTCATGGGTACCAAATTTTACAAAGGTTTCCCGCGGATCTATCCTGTAATTTCTAATATCCTTCTAATGTATTAAGGGTAATTTTTCATAAGCATTAAAATCATTTTTTTCACAAACATGTAGTCAGAAGTGTACTCAAGTTTTAATTGATTAGATACACTTCTTGACTTATCCGTCAATAAAGGAGGCTTATACTGACTGAATAAAGGTGGTCTAATATTGCTCTGGCTAATCCAAAATACTTTCTCAAAATACAAAAAGTAGAACATCTTGGCACCAATTTTATATTTTTGTAAATGTTAAATTTTTTATGTTTTATAATTCCTTGACCCATTTCTAGTTCTTTAAATTCTAACCCGGTCGGCATGGTTTATCCGTCTTCTATATGCAGTTGTAACCGTAAACTTCTAAGTTGTAATTCTTCACTTTTATTTAACACACCATTTTGACTATCTTCAGATGTTTACCTGTTTCAAAATATTTATTTGATTGGTTGGAAAACAGTTCAGATATAACATTTAAGTGAATTGAGTTTGGAATCAACTAAGGATTGAATAATGGAATATTTCATTTCATTTTAAGTTATCACATTTGGCTAATCTAAATAAATGATCTTTTCTAATATAACCTTAATATAAGATTAGATTGATAAACGGGGAAGGCAAAGCCTCATTCCACTGCGATCTCAATTAAGAGGTCTATTAATCAGGCTGGCCAAGCTGAAAGTGGCTTCGGGATTAATTGTCCACAGTTAATGAAACGTTGTTTACCCGTAAATGTAGGTGAATATTTCTAACAAGGAATCTAGCCTGCTTCTGCCTTGGTTAACCATTGCTGACGCTGCATATAAGCTTGAATCAGGCTGCTGGGCAACCCACAGAAGAGTTCAGGATCTAAAAAGGTATTATCTGAGGCATCCCTCGCCAGAGCATCCGTTCTTTCTTTGCCAGCGAACCGTGCATGTCCAGCACCCGGGCGAGTGCCCACTTCTTTCGAGCACCCACCTTAGTTAAGGCAGCTGGCCAGTCCCACACCATTTTTGAGACTATTTGGTGTAATGGTACCTCTAATGCAGGTTCTATAATAAACATGCATATACTTCACTGAACAGAATAGCATTAGCACGCGAGTAAAGCGCTGCTTCAACTTGTGTATGAATATGCAGAGACTTGCTTTTTTCTTAACTCTAATTATAAATGAGCGGTTTATGCATTACATAATGCATTATTCTTGGTATTACGACTATAGTAATAACAAAAGGAATTCCATAAAAATATGTACCTTTATTTAAAAAAAATATATATATGTTCTTCAGTGTTGGCAATTTGACTTTTTGTCCGTCGCGTAATACTGCCATTACTACTATTACTGCTACTCTTTCTGCCAATACAGCTACTGCTAATTTTGCCATTACCACTGTTATTACAATTACTGCTACAATTAGTACCAATAGAGCTATGCCAAAACTGTCTATACTACTATTACTACAAATATTCTGCTATTACTGCCAATACAGCTACTGCTAAGGCTGCCAATACTACTATTACTACGTTACACTACTGTTACTGCCAATACACTACCGCTAATACAACTACTACACTATACTACAATTACTGTGACTATTACTTTCAATGCATCTACCGCTTATACAACTACAACTATTGCCACAATTACTGCCATTACAACTACTGTAAATTCTGCTACTACTACCATTACTACCACCATTGCCATTACTACTATTGCTACTAGCACCATTATTGTTATAAAAATGCCTCTCGCTTTTATATTATTGAGGAAGCCTACCTTCTGCATTAATGGTGGAAGTGATTTAGGATTTTTATTTATTATAGTATACTTATCTTTGTTTTGTGTTTTAGTTTTTTCGCCAACTAAAAATTAAAATTTTTATATTTGGTGAATTTGTTGAAGTTAAATTTCCTACTAATTAGTAAGTAACAAGAAAACTTTCAAGTGCTATAAAACAAAATTCACTTACAGCAAAAAATTCAATACTTTAGAAAAATGATACTGGGAGCAAGTCCAGTTATAAACTAGGATTAGTCAGAATTTGCCATTTTGCAAAATTTTGTGTATTTGTGTTAATGTAAATGATTTTGATGTGGTTCTTGTAATATTATTTTCAACATTGCATTCATTTACTTTATTTTTTCTAGACCTGGTTCTGAGCAGTTTGATGAGAATGGAAATTTAATAAGTAAGGTCACCTGTGTTTATAGTCATATTAGAAGAAATTTTAAGGACTCAATAGATCAGACAATGCTTCTGTGCTTTGATGGGCATGGCTGTCCTTTACTGACAAGAGACAGAAGATTGGTAATGATGCAATCATATTTTGTCTCAATAACATGCAGTATCACAGACTACGGGATCACAGGTATGGGGAGCCGTTGTAAAGATGGAGAAGTAATATTTATTAAAGTATTTCCTTATGTCGATTGGATTAGAAATACGCTTAAAATGAAGAAGGTGGTTAAATTTAAACCATACAAAATACGTACGAAAAAAATCAATATAACTCCGCATGTACCTTTATTAGTATATCTAGTTTTAAATGCCATTGTAATTATAGTATTCTTAGTTTGTAATCGAGCTGTTTTTGGTAGAATTCGTTTTTAAATCAACAGTGAATATAATTGTTGTAAACAAAATATTGTAATAAATTCCTAATAAAGAATTAGATTATGAATTTTGTAATAAAAGTTTGTTAAAACACACTATTTTCCGACATACCTATATATTTTTTTTTTAGCTTTTCCCTAAAACAGTATTTTGAAGTGCCACCGAGCATGATAAAAAAGGTTTTGACAAATGGTATTTGTGTGTGCGACTGTATATATGTGTGTAAGAACAAAATGTCTAATTTTATTTAATTACACCACTAAAAATAAATGCTGGTAGCATATTCAATAAAATCAGCGATCGCTTTAGCATTACATGTGATGGAGATATTAAAGAATAAACAAAACATTGTTTGCAGTGCATATATAAAGCATTAATGAAACCCTTTCGAAAGCAGAAAAAAATATTTACGAGGTAGAAGATAAGCTTGCACTTGTTAGAAAAGAAGGCTCTGGAACTCGTAATTCTGAATTTCTTAGTAATAACCATCACTTAAGATAATCGAATAATATCGATATCTGCTAGACTAATTCATGATCATTCTTCTTCAGTTAGATAATGACTTTTTTCCCTACTTTCTTAGCTGCAAGTGATACATCTTCTTGAGAAACATAGTTCTAGTTGTATTGACATAATCTGAAGAAGAAAAATCTATTTTGGATATCAAATTTTTTTTTAATTTTTCATTTCCAAACTTATTATTCCATTGGGTAAAAGGAAACAAATCCACTAAACTAATTTTCTAACATATGTAAACTGTAGGAAGTCATTTGCGTTATTGCATAATATTGTGGTATCTAGGCAATACAGTTGTTAAATACAACCATTATATGTATCAAATTAGATGGGAAGGTTCTGTAAAATAGATTCGTTGTTCTGAACTTGTGAATATACACAGTAATATAAATTTGTTGTTATGAGACTTTTAGTTGTATAAATAAAGGAGATTTGCTTTTGCCTTTGTCCACCATCTCTGTTGTTATATTATCAGCTAGAATAGAACAGTGGTGTCAGAAGTGTGCCTGGAGGAGTGCTCTCACTAGTTTTTAACGGCAGGAACAAGTAAGTGATCGCTCATTACAGACGTGCCCTGTCTAAAGCGGAAAGGAACTACTGTGCCACGCGGCGTGTTCTGCTAGCCGAGGTTCGCGCAATTGGAGCTTTCCGGAAGTACCACTACGGCCTAGAATTCGTTCTCCGTATTGATCACGCCGCCTTC
The DNA here is from genome assembly GCA_011037195.1 of Triatoma infestans. Lineage (NCBI taxonomy): Eukaryota > Metazoa > Arthropoda > Insecta > Hemiptera > Reduviidae > Triatoma > Triatoma infestans. Next base: position 21,313 of record JAAEAF010013588.1, on the reverse strand, counting down.
ACGTGGCTACCGAACTTCAAGCGCTTGGAAGGCCAAACAGCCCGATGGCTAGAGCAGCTACAAGAATACGATTTTAGGGTGGAGCACGATATAGGGCGGTATGATCGGTATATGTTAAATATACTAGTATCTTTGTTTGTACGATTTATGTGACTGATTACTACCATATTTTACTGAGAATTATAATTCAATTTAGCCAGGTATTGAATTTATCATGCTGCTAATACTTTGTTTTATATATATGACAGATTTTTACTATGATTTTTTAGCAAAATAATAGTGTAAAATAGAGTGTGACAATAAAATTTCCTCTGTGCAAATCTATGTTATGATACGGTTTAGCAAATTCATCTTGATGGGCGAACGCATGAAACGGTGAATGACCGCAAAAAAAGCAGGCTATCACGGAGAATATCTCTGATGCTTTGTACTTTTGTGGAACCAACCACAATCACAGTAAAATAACTAAGAGTTTGATTTGAACTGGATGCTAATTTTTTTTTTTTTCACCCCTAAAAATGAATGCTGGTTGTATATTCAATATAATGTTTTGGTGTTCGTTACAACTACTGAATTCAATGTTGTAAAACAGATGTTGAGGTTCGGTCATGAAAAAACTCTTTATAAATTTTCACCAAGGTTTTCGCAAATTTATTGCTTTCTTCAAAAGCTGTACAAAGAATTTAATACGAATCAGAAAAAAAGGAAAAAAAAACGACATAAAATTTAAACCTACAATAAAAATTTTCAAATAACAATTTTTTAAAATAATCTATATAAACAAACTAAATAAAAAGCTTTATATATTCATACATTTATTTTGCAACATTCAATATAATTAACGATCGCAACAGTATTACATGCGATGGAGTTATTAAAGAGTCAACATAACTTTCTAGGTGTGCTCTTAGCGCATGTATAACAGCATTAATGAAATACTTTCGAAAGCAGAAACAAATATTTACGAGGTGGAAGCTTGCAGATGTAGGAAAAGAAGGATCTGGAACTCGCAATTCTGGACTAGGAAATATTAGAATAGTCTAGAAATGCAGTAACTTACGAAACAAAGTTTGGTGATTAAATGGGTAACTCAAATGTATCAATGTGAATTTTTGGGAGCTAAATTACGTTAACCTGTTTACAGAGTGATGTATTATAACTTTAATGCAACTTAACGAATGATAAATACGAGTCTAATGGATAGAGCAGCTACTCTACTCATCTTTTGTAATGATTATATTGTTCACATTGTTATAATATGCATAATCACTTCAAAAGTCCTTGGAGTTTCAGTTGGGTTTTAGTATTCCACAATCCACCAGGGCCACCGTGTTATTCAAGCCAACTCATCTGCCCTTGAGCAAGAACAGTATTTTTCTCTTTTCTCCTGGACCTAGCTCAAGCGTCTGACCAGGTTTGGCACGCGAGAAATGTCGCTAGACCGATGCGTGACCAGTCTTCTTCAGTTAGATAGATGACTTTTTTCCTTCTGTTTCAGTTGCAAGTAATCATCTTCTTGAGAAACATTGTTCAAGTTGTATTGACATATCTGAGGAAGAAAATAAATCTATTTTGGATATCTAATATTTTTTATTTTTCATTTCCAAACTTATTATTCCATTGGGTAAAAGAAAACAAATCCGCTAAACAGATCTTGTTTCATATGTTAACTGTAAGAAGTCACTTGCAATATAGCATAATATCTTTTATTATAGGTTACAGGGTCAAACTGGTATTTATTGCAATTATTGGTACTCTCAATTAGAGCTAAAACTGAGAATGATGAAAAGAAATTCGGAATTCACAATCGCAACTAAAAGAAATCACAGTTTCATCATGTATTCAGATTTAGAGAAGGAAGTTATTCTTTTTTCCCAATAACGGATTGATTGTTTTTTCAAGCAAACATTTAACTGATTGTTTTGTATAGATAAGAAACAAGGTTGCAGAGTTACTTGCAGCTACCAAAATTTCAACTAACTATAATGAGGGAATAGTATGTTCAGTGTCTTATAACATTTGGAAAAAAAAGAACTATTATATACAAAAATAATTGATCAGAGACATTTTCCATGTTAGCTTGGTTTCTTTTGTGGTCATCGACCAGTTTCGGGTGTTCGCCCATCGTCAGGATGCGTTTTTAGGCAGTGTGACAACACACACTTTCACAGAGTAAATTTAGTTTACACTGAGTGTATAAAATGAGTTCTAACAAACATAAAATTTTACTCAATAAATCCTTTTTTTATAACTCACGGAAAACCACTTTTAAAAGAAAGATAGTAATGTTTAAATTTTAAATAAAGAATTGTATAATAAATTAGGTTACTTGTTTTATTAATGAATAAAAACTTAGTCTTTTTATTAAATTCTCAGTCATTAATTCAGGTATATAATGAATTCTTTCTAAGGTATAGAGCGGGCATTCAACATAAAAATGATAAAAATCTTGAAGAAAATTGTTTGAATCCGTACAATTGGCAGAAAGTTTATTTAATTATTTATTTACTTATAAACAATCTTGTGGCGTAGATGGAAAATCTTATGATGCTTTTAAAATATTGATTTTAAATTGGCTCCTATACCTTCAACTCCCTTATTAATAGAGTCATTGATACCAAATAGTTCAGAAAAATTGGGCTAAGGTTCTGTTTCATATTTTCATTGATAGCGTAAGCCTAATAATTCTTATTAATTTATACGAGAAAGCAGCAATATGCGTTAAAAGTTAGCAGGAAAGCATATACCTAAATTTACTTATAAACAATCTTGTTATTTATTTATATGGCGTCAGTTTTATATACATACTTGAAACAAGCATACATGAAATCAACCAGACAAACGTCTCTCAATGCACTCCCTGATAGCTATATTACACCTGTAAAATAAACAAAAAATAGCATAAGCAACGCCAAACTGCACAAGTGCCATAGAAACCGAACGAATATCATTCAACGCCAAACTGACCGAATACAATACAACTTAACTCTCCATATTAATCCTGTAAAGTGTCGAAATAAGCAAAAAATTATTAACTAAAATATATTCAACATATGATAATTTTAATTGTAATTTTTACGATAGATATGGGAATCGGGGACTTCTATATAAACTGAAACTATTTCTTCCCTTTACTTACTGTTTGATCTTACAGTTTTATTTAACTGACAGTTATTTGTGCCTGAGAGACGACCGCTGTGACTGACAACTAACCAAAAATCTGGTGTCCCACAAGGAAGTGTACTGGGACCCATTGTATACTCACTCTATTCACATGACATACTACTTTCGCAAAAAACTCTAACGGCGAATTTTGGAGACGAGACTGGCATCCTATCACCACATGCCAACCAGATTACAGCAACAACTCACTTACAAAGACATCTTGACGACCTTTAATAATGTCAAACAAATGGAGAATCAAAATTATCAGTCTAAAATCTACACACATGACATTGACACATGTAAATGTACATGCCCAACAGTTTAGTTCACCGACACACCGCTCTCGGAGAAAACTATTGCACGCCATCTTGGACTCCACTTAGACCGCCGATTAACTTGGTACTCCACAACTGACTTTGAATCAGAGATTTTTAACCAGAGATAGGCTTTGAATCAGAGATTTCGACAGTTACGGCGATCGCTAAACGGAAACTAAACGACTGTTATATATTTTGTTGAGCTCTAAGTTATATATTGGACATTATTTACTAAAAAACTTTATTTATTTAATAGAATACAATTGCTGACACAGAACTAATCATAATTGACATTAACATATGTGTATATTATAAATTATATTACAAATGTTTTTATACAGTGCAATCTATACTCATTATAACATGCTTTTTTTTTCAATTAAAGTTAAACAATTCAAAGCAACAAAACTAAGCATGTAATTAAATAATATAGTATGATGCTTGCAAGAGGACTTCTCATTTCGGACTGTTTTATTTATTTATTTTTTTTATAATCGATTTTGGTTTAGCTAGAATATGGAAACGATTTCTTACATATACATTGTCTTGATGTTCTATTAAATACGACCTAGGACCCTTTGATCCAATTATTTTCCCATTAATCCAGTGACCTTTTGGGTTCAGCTTGGCATAAACTTCTTCATCACTGTTCAAAACACTTAAACTTTTGCTTCTCAGATCATAATTATGTTTCATTTTTTGCTGAGCTTCTGCTAAAGACTCTGTGTGACAGTCAAAACTTTCTATTTCTGGTTGTAGCGGACATTTAGTCTTCTGGACATTAATAATTGTGCAGGAGAGGCTGTTCCATCTTTAGGAGTATTCCTTATATGCAGTAAACCGAGATGTAGATCGCTATTTGTATTTTGTGCATTTCTGTAGAAGGTTCTTCATTATTTTCACAGCACTTTCTGCCATTCCATTAGATTTCGGGTAATATGGACTACTTATTTTATACTCAATTTCCCATTCTTTCGTTAAATATTTAGATTCCTTTGAGAAAAATAGGGGTCCACCATCCATAATTAATTTAGAAGGTATGCAATGAAGACTGAATATTGATTTAAAATGTGAAATGATACTTCTAGCATTTGTGGAAGAAAGTGTACAAAATCCTATGTATTTAGAATAGCAATCAATCAACACTAAATAATGCTTCCAATTAAAAGTAAAAATATCCGCTGCAACTTTTTCCCAAGGACGAGTAGGTAACACCTAAAATGGTTCTTTTGTATTATTAGGGTGATACTGCAAACAAATAGAGCAGATTTCTATGCAATGCTTAATATGCATGTTCATAATATGTACCTAGTACAAAACTCCTCGAACCAAATTCTTGGTCCGTTCGATGCCTAGGTGACCCGTATGAATTAGTGATAATATTTTATTTATTAATTTCACTGGTATGATCACATTGTTACTTCTAAAGGTAATATCACCTGTGACGTTTACCTCATCACGAAAGCTCCAATAATGATTGACTTTATCAGGAACTAATGATTTATTCTTTAGCCATCCATCAAGACAATATTGCTTTAATAGAGTCAATGCTTCGTCAGTTGAAGTGGCTTCTTTAATTTCTGCTAATGTCGAAGGCGAAATTGCTAGAGAATTAATAATTAAGTTAACATGGACCGTTATTTCTTCATCTAATAGAGAGCCTGTTTCAGAAAGTGGTGCTCTAGACAAAGTATCTACAACATTCACAAATTTACCAGGAACAAAAACTATTTTTATATCGCAATGTTATAGTTGCAATAGCATGCGCTGTAAACGAGCTGGAACTTTACTTAAAGACTTTTTACATATTGTGATCAGAGGAGAATGATCGGTTTCAACTGTTATTGACTGACCATAAATACACTGTCTGTATCTAGTAATCCAAATACGACGGCATATAACACTTTTTCTATTTGCGCATAGGACTGTTGACATGAAGATAGAGCCTTGGATGCATAGGCTATAGGCTTGCCTTCTTGAAGAAGTGCTGCACCAACCGCAAATTTTGAAGCATCAAGTGTTATGACAATGGGTGTATTATTAAGCTTTGACGTCTTTAGGAGTAGGCATTTCATTGATTGCTCTTATTTTGGAAGCATCTGGAAACATTTATTCTTTTTTAAAAATATGTCCCACATTTTTATTTGAATAAGACCAAACTGACATTTTGATCGATTTAATTTTATATTTGTTTCACTAGCTCTTGTAAAAACTGATTCTATTCTTTGATTATGTTCCGCTTTATGTTTGCTATAAATAGTATATCGTCTAAATAAATACATACACCATGTAAGTCTCCAAAAGATTCGGTCATTAGCCTATGAAAAAATTCAGGAGCCATGCTTATGCCAAAAGGTAATCTTAGGAATTTATATCTGCCAAAAGGAGTGTTAAACATTAATAAATCAGTGCTATCTTCATGGATAGGTACGATCCAGAACCCTGAGCTAGCGTCTAATGCAGAAAATACAATAGCTATTCAATTGTACTTTATAGTCTCAAGCGATGGTATCTGATAATATGATCTTTGTAAAGCATTGTTTAAATTTCGGGGATCAATACAAATACGTAGATAGCCCGATTTTTTTTCTACTACAACCATTGAACTTACCCATTCTGTAGGCCAAGTCACCTTAGAAAGAATTCCTTCTCTTTCCATTTTTTCCTATTCCTGTTTAACTTTAGAGTACTCCAGGTAGTTTACGCGGAGGATAAATATAGGTTTGTAATCAGGCTTTAAGTTAACTTGCAAGTGGTGGCTAGACATCCTAAACCATCAAAGATATGCTGATATTTATTCAGTAATGCATTCTATTGACCTCTTAATATCGGTTTCTTGTCCTAGTCTAAATTGAGAGCTAAAATTTTGTTAATGAACCCAAATTTTTCACATAATCTCAGACCTAAAATTGTTGAAAAGGCCAATCAAGAATATGAAACAAATTATCCCTTACAGTGTTAGTTATGATGCAAGGAAGAACTGCAGTACCAATTACTGGAATTTCTGTTGCAGGTTCTATTTATATTACCTTTAAAATTTATGTCCTTAAATTGAGAAGTACTCATGCAATTCACTCGAGCGCCTGTATCTAAATAACATAAAATTAATTTGTTACTTATAATCATGTTTGTAGTCCAATCTGATTTGATATTTTTAAGTAGAGAAATTTTAGAATTTAATTTACAAACAAAAAAGTTATCACTGCTATCGGAATTACTACTGGCACAATTAGTAGAAATAGATTTAACTGAAAGACACTTACACATTTTGGCGAAATGGTAATGGTTCTTACACTTTGAGCATACTTTACCAACAGCCGGACATTTGTAACGATGTATTTGTCCACATCTTGAACAGATATGTTGTGTGAAAATTAATTCACCTGACCTTAAGAGTGATGGTTGCCGTGACTGAATTCGTGAATTAGAACTGTACCTTTGCGAACTATCTGGAGACTGTCGAACACTATGGCGACCTTGAATTCTTTCACAGCTATTAGAGTTTTTATTGACTTTAAAATTCTTTGTCATGTCTTTGTGTTTATCAATTGCCTGGGCTTGACGATGTGTAAGATCCATTGATCTACATATATTTATTGCCTTCTCTAAATCAAGATTGTCTTCTTGAAGTAGTCTTTCTTTAATACTATGATGACATTTATCAAGTTCACAAATTAATACATCTTTTATTGAACTTCCCTAAGGCCTTGACAAAAAATCTTTACTTTTTGACGTTTTTGGCATTTAATTAATTTCAAATTTTAAACTGACTAACAACCTGACACAATGTTACATATTTTGTTGTGCTCTAAGTTATACATTGGACATTATTTACTAAAAGACTTTTGCAATGACAGAATACAATTGCAATGTGATGGATGCAAGAAATATAAAAATATATTTAATTTGAAAAATATCAAAATTGTGAAAATATGTGACATTCCCTTGCAAAAAGACATTTAGATAGAAGATCACTATTGTCTTTTAGAGTTCATGCTTGATAGCATTGTGTTCCCCTTCTTATCACAGGGGATGATTGGAAATAACAATTAGAAGACATTCCTTCAAGATAGTTTGTGGTAGACGCCGAAGCAGAACACAAGAGGACTGTGCCTGTTATAGGTTAAAACATAAGAGTTTTGAACTTAATTACCCAATTATTGAATAGCATTTAACTATCTTTACAGAATATAGTTAATTAATTCTACCAGTGTTTTCTTAATTATTCTAAATACTTCTCTCTTAAATATATATACTTACAAGCACTTTTACTAAACCGCTGGGGCTACCCACCACCACTTCTCTACAACACATCACACCAAAAACATTACACTAACACAGAACGAATTATTGACATTAACATATTTCTATATTATACATAATATTAAACACATGTTTTTATACAGTCCAATCTGTACTGATTAAACTCTACACTGAGTATGTCGACAGTATGACAGTATGTCGACTGAGTATAGTACTTAGTATGCCGACAACCTCTACAAACGTGATACTATTTTATTAAACTATAATGCGACCTATATGGCTGTACGTTTGCGAGGTTTGGGATTCTTCTAAACCTTCCAACCTTTACACAGAATACAGCCTTTTCTTTCTAAACTTCTACGCCACATTACTGATACATCCTACTACGTATAAACCTTTTACACACTGACCTCAATATATCATTCGTGACAGACCCAATCACAACCGAATACAGAAAGTTTCACGAAACATTATCACAACATAACAATTCTCTCATCTCCAACTTATGCTTGCCACAGAATCCAGCAAGGAGGCTGAAAAGAAAGTAGCCTAAGGATATCCATCGCAATAAAGCGCCTTAATAATACCAGGAGTGTAATCGCTGGATGGCTTCTCCACCAACAGATTGAACAGTTTGAACAGTAAGCAGTAGGAATTGTTGTTATTTTAACAGATTTTACTTATACAATACACAAGATAAAAAAAGACAAGAAAGTAATTTGACTATAATAAAAAATTAACATACTTTTCTAGTTTATATATATGTATAGACATATATATATAAGGCGCGGCAACATCTGCTTTAATTCAAATCAAATTTAAAAAATTGTAACATTTTTCTACTAGGAATTAGTCTTCTTCTAAATAGAAAATGACGTTGGAATCAGAAACTTTTACACTAATTAACATAAAATAAAATTTTTACAATCTGAATGAAAAAACAAACCAATAAGATGAACAAATTAATTAGATTAGACATTGATAAAAGTTTAAAATATACGCAATTAACTGGAAGTTATAAAATATCCAGCAAGTTTATTATTGAATACAACTTGATCTTGGCTATAATTTTTAACATTTAAAATGTTTAAAGTACTTTAAATTTTTGAAATATAAAATATTTAAGAAATATAACATAATATGAGCAGTTGCTATACTGCTGTTGAACAGTACACATGTGTTTTTCTGTGCTCTCTATTCTTTTGCTTTTTTAACCAGTGTATCGGACACAGATTTGTCTAATTTTTTGCAAAATAGTTAATTGAATATTGAGTTTTAAAAGTATGTAAAGATTTGGTACATTTACATAAATTTAATTAAGTTTTCAAGTAAATAAAATAACAGAATTTAATAGTCGAGAGTGAATTATGTTAGTGCAGAGTGATTAGTGGAGATAGAGGCATCAGAGGTAGAGTGGGAGAACACTGTATTTACTATAAGTAAGAATCGGATAAATAATAGAGACTGTTTGGACTGGAGTTACTTTCTACTGTAAAAATCTTGTAACAAGTTACTTGTTATATTTCAAAATAATACGTATGGTAATATCATCTGTTTTACTGCATTCTACTTGATTCGGATTTACGCTTAGTATTTATTACTTTGAAAAAAAAAGTTAGACAATTTCACAAATTCGATCATCTTTAATTATTCTAAATTAGTGTTTTTCACATACATCCTGTATGCTTAATGAACAAAAAAGAAAGCAAGTTAGAGAATTATTTCTCACCTAGATTGAGTGAAATACCAAAAAGAAGGCGTTGTAGAAGTTCGCCAGAAGAAATAATCTGCGAAAAAGTACCCAGTAAAAAATCGTCTACTAGTGAGAACATGGAGCTCAACATGGAGTCGTTAAGTACTTTACTGGACGCTAAATTTAAGATGTTTAGCTCCAATTTGCCTTCTAGAGAAGATTTTAAAACTCTAGAAAAAAAAAAACTGGATGCACTAGTAGTAGAAAATCAGACTTTAAAGAAAGAAATCAATGAGATGAAAATAAGAGAGAAGGAAATGAATGATGCCATTGAGCGGTTAATAAATAGAAATAAAATAAGAAATCTACTATTTAGAGGCTTCGGCAAGGATAGCAATAAAAATGAGTCAGCAGTAATAAAAGAAATCTGTAGAAAGGTATTAGATGTAGAGAATGCACAAATAAACAGGGCCTACCATATAAATAAAAATAATTCAAACAATGTGATAATAGCAGAATTTAGTGCAGAAGGAATAACGTATGAAATATTGAGAAATGCTAGGAAATTGAAAGGTACGGGCATAATAATACAGAGATGTAACATCGTAGATCCAGAAGGAGAAAAAGATGTATGCTACAAGTCAGGAAGAAAGTCATTGAGTTGGATAACCAAGCAAAAATACTTATAAGGGATGATTTCTTTTTATTTAAGGAGAAGAAGTTTCAGAGACATTTTCCGTGATAGGCTGCTTCGTTTTGTGGTCATCGACCGGTTTCGGGCGTTCGCCCATCTTCAGAATGCGTTATTCAGACAGTGTGAAAACACAGACTTGCACAGAGCAGAGTTAGTTTTCACACTCACCCTATTATAGCAATAGGGGGGATTGGGTTTATCTAATAGATTCATTAATATTATTAAAATATTGTATGCTGGCACTCGAGCGGCTGTCACACTGTCTGAATAACGCATCCTGAAGATGGGCGAACGCCCGAAACCGGTCGATGACCACAAAACGAAGCAGCCTATCACGGAAAATGTCTCTGATGCTTTCCAGCTCTGCGGAACCAACCACCACAACAACGAGAAGAAGTTTGTTTGGGATTTGGAAGAGGGTTTGAAATGTGAAGGTAAGGATGGCGTGACGTGCTTAAACAACTTATTGGAAACAGCTTGACTGGAGAAATAGAAAGGGATTTCGGAGTAATACTGGAGGCAGATAAGCAGTTTTGGCGGAACAAGGGAGAGGCGTCTCCGAGTAAGCTCAAGTGAGGAAGGATAGTCTGTCGAGGTCAAATGGAGTTTAACAGGGTTTGTCAAAGGAAAATTCTTGAGGTAAATGAAAATTTGTCTAATGTAGGTGATAAGTCTGAGTTTACGATATTGGCATATAATGTGGCGGGGTTAAAAAACAAAAGTGATTTAAGGAATGGATGAGGTAGACTTCTGGCTCACCGAATTTCTGAGCGGTCATGGGTATTTCTGGGTTTACCTGAAAAGGAAGGGGAAGGCTGAGGAGGAGGAGTAACTCTACTGCCCGGGGAGTAGAGATGATGGCTCGCACAATTTTTGCGTGTGACCGATGGCAGCATTTTAGGAGGTGGACATTGCCGGCCTGTTCCGAAGTAGTCGATTGGGGAAGAGGTATCTTCTCATCATTGTGGGCTACATGACCAAGTGACTGGAAGCTTACCCCCTTCCGGATCAAGAGGCGGCAACAATCACACGGGCTCTGGTCACGAACCTTTTCACAAAGGTATAGTATCCCACTAGACGTACACACATACCAGGGACGAAACTTCTCCAGTCGCGTGATGAGCGAAGTACGCATGGAATTAGGAGCCAGGAAGACGAGAACGACTCCGCTCCAGCCGCAGTCGGACAGCTTAGCAGAGCGCATGATGGGCACACTGACAGGGTACTTAAGAAGGCGGTGGACGAGACACAGCAGGACTGGGACGCAGGAGTGACTCTACATGGGCCTATCGGGCAGCCACTTTTGCCAGCACCGGGTTCACTCCAGCTAGTTTTCTGTTTAGCCGGGAGATAGTCTGCCGGCCGATCTTCTCTTCGGAACGCCACCCACAACAACCCCAACCACGACGACGGGGTATGCTAGCCGCTTTAAGGAGAGACTGGAGGAGACACAACATCTGGCCAGACAGCAGATCCGGATGGCTAGTGACCAGAAGAAGACCGGTATGACCCATACGCCAATTCCTGAAGATTCCAGCCAGGTGACCGGGTAAGGCTATATAACCCACCCGTAGGAAGGGGTACACCGCGAAACTACAGGCGCCGTGGACGCGTCCATGTGAGGTGGTAACGCGCCTGAATGATGTGGTTTAGCGATATAGACGCAGTGGCGCAACCTGAAAGTGTTACACCTCGACCGATTGGCCCAGTATGAAGACCGTCTGCCACTCGGGCCTAGTGGGAGTTAAGGAGGGGAATGGTGGGGTATCAAGCTACACAATTAAACACAAAAATCATATGTGACGTTTATTAACTTTGTTATAAAATGAGATGGGAAGGTTCTGTAAAATAGATTCGTTGTTCTGAACGTTTGAATACACACAGAAATTTAAATTTTACATGCAATATTTCAGCTGATTCTCCAATTTTACATCTGACAACTCGACTTTGTATGGTATACATACTGGGTTGTTATATATATATTTTTTTTTTTCCAATTGCAAGAATTATTTAAACCGACTAAAAGAGGAAGATTACTACCTGATGGATTTGGATATAACACAGGACTTTGCTGGAATATTTAATAAAACAGAAATGGGTAGTTATTTAACCAATAACTTTAACTTTTGCTACCAAGGAGAGTATAAGAACGAGTGTAATGTAATTTGTGGATGACGATAAAACAGTTGGTAAGAACTGTTTAACTTGGTTAACTTCTAACGCAACAGTTAAAATATGCAATAAGTTTATTTGTCAAAATAACAAGTCAGGGTGTTAATAAGAAAATCGGCAATTATATTACAGATATTGTAAATTGTTCGGATACAAGATTAAAAGAAACATTTTCGTCTACTTCTACCAAAGAACATGGTATTACAAGACTAGAAGATACAATTTATAACTACTGTATTGGAAAATTATTACAAAGCAACCGACGATATGTATAACCCTCTGGAAGACTGTTTATCCCTATTGGAAAGTAGTAAACGTTATTTCCGTCAAGCTCCAATGTATTCTGTTTCTTTTGCAAAAGATGTGGACAAGGCTAACAGACACTTTACAGAACAGTTGTTGCCTTGTATTTAATAATTGGTTACAGTATGTATATTGGGCGAATAAGAACACACGAAAGTTGACTGGTATACAGTTAAACCTACCGGAAAATACCAAGAACAGAGAAAAAAAAAAAATGATAAATTATGTTGTTTCGACATTTCGTTTTAACTCTCTACCAATTAATTATATATTATATTGTAGACGATTGTGTAAACGAAGATATTGTACAGATTGCGCAAAAATGTTACATTAAAACGTTGGGGAAACGTATTTCTCAAAAACTGGAACACTTTTTTCTACCATACCAGGAAGTGTAGATATCGAAAAGACAGGATTGGTCTCTACCAATAATGTAATTTTTTTTCATGTCTTAACGGAAGAGAGCTAACATAACCAACACGCTATTGCCATATACAGTAAAAGAAATAGAACTCCCACCTCTAATGTATGTACCATCTGCAAAGAAACGACACTTCGTTGTGCAAAAATGTTACATTAAATGCGTATTTCTCAAAACACTGGAACACTGTTTTATACCATACCATAGATATCGAAAAAGACAGGATTGGTACCATGTCTTACGGAAGAGAGCCGGTAGGCTATTGCCATATACAGTAAAAGAAATAGAACTCCCATGTATGGGTAAAGAAACGACACTTAGAACTAGGTGGATTTAAAAAGAAGGAAGATAGACTATATACAGAACAAACTACAGAAAGAGGAATACAAGCAACTGGTGTAAAACGAGTTGACAGAATTTAAAAATATTAAACCACATTGCAAAACTTTGGACACAACTGGTGTTTCCCGTAAACAACAAAAGAACTTTTATATATGCAGAAAAAGAAGAGTGCAAGAACTAAAAGGGTACCACAAAAACAAAAACAAAAACAAAAAAAATAGTGCCTATTGTAATAAAGAAAATGGTTACATTATAATACCGAAAAATGGGTTGGATATAATTTCCTCACCTACCGAGAGAAACCATTTTTAACATTTACTGGTGTAACAAGTTACAATGGACACTCGTTTGCCAAAATAGAGAAGATGGAATTTTGCACAGGAAAAATATACAAGGTACCGCTTTCAACACAACAGGAGAACGATAAAGAAATAAGAGGTCGTGTTAAAGTTTCTGAGTGCAACCGGTAAGAAGCAGTAATTTTGGTAGGCCTTAAACTAGTTCCTTATAGAAATAGACATTGCTGGTTAGTAAGAGAAATGCAAGACATAGCTTTAGATTTTGACTATAAATTTTGACAATTTAGATAAGTTAAAACATACTCTGCCAGTAGACATAAAAAGATTTGTGTTGTGTGTGTGTGTGTGTGTGTGGGTGTGTGTAAATTATGTATACTATTACCAAGATTATAGTATAAGGTATGGATTTTGTAATTAAACAAAATATTATGTTTGTGTTATTTATAATAGAAGCGTACACATCTATGTATTATGAGAGAAAAATAATAGAGAAACCGGTGATCAATTTTTACTTTTAATGGTTGCAATTATTTCCTTTCTTTTGTATTGCAAAAATAGAGAAACATGTATTTTTTTTATTTCTGTCAATTATTCACTTAACCGCATGTAGTGTGCGCGCGCGCGTATGTGTGTGTGTGTGTGTGTGCCAGGGCTCGTAAGAAGGTGTAGGAATGCGATCTGACTAAGCAAAAATACTTCTGTGTTATAATTTCCGTCTAATAAAAACAAGTTAAAACATTAAACAGAACTAATAATGATTTTCCTTTTCTTTTTTTTGGGGGGAATATTTTGACTAATTTCTTCCAAATGACTATAGAATATATTTATATTTCTAATCGGTACCAATTACAACAAGTTTGGGGACCAGACACTTGTATGTTTGCAGTATTTTTTGTTTGTTTGTTTTAAACAGCTTTAACTATTAGACGTTAGACAACAGCTACAAACAAAAGATTTTTGAATTTTTGTATATAACGCAATCATTTCCCATTTCCTATAAAGAGCAAACATTGGTTTAACTTGTTCCAATATTCTTCGATTAAAAAGTAACATATTTTTTAGTGCATAATATTAGTATGCCTGTTTAACAATTTAAGACAGTAGAACAAGTTGTAGGTATACATGTTTAGAAAGGTTGAGGAAAGAACTTGGAAATTACTAGCAAAGCTGTTATTGCAATCCACAATAATTGCCAAGCGATAACTTAAGACTGTTTTAGGGCAATATGTGTTATATTCTATTGTATATCTGTGTTGTACTTGGACTAATAGGAAATGTCTAAATTCCAAACAGAAGATTTCGAATTTGGATATAATGCAATCATTTTCCCATTTCCTATACTATGCAAACATTGGTTTAACTTGTTCCAATATTCTTCGATTAAAAAGTTACATATTGTTTAGGGCATAATTTCCTATGCCTGTTTAAGAATGTAAGACAGTAGAACAAGTTGTTTGCATGTTTAAAAAGGTTGAGGAAAGCTGATTCCAATCCACAATAATTACCATGCGATAACTTAAGACTGTTTTTAGTGCAATATATGTTATGTTCTATTGTATATCTGTGTTTTTCTTGGACTAATAGACATTAGACAATGGCTCCAAAACAGAAGATTTCGAATTTGGATATAATGCAATCATTTCCCCAGATTAGAAACTTATAATGGTTTAACTTGTTCCAATATTCTTTTATTAAAAGTAACATGTTTTTTAGCGCATAATATCCTATGCCTGTTTAAGAATGTAAGATGGCAGAAGAAGTTGTTACATATTTAGAAAGGTTGAGGAAGAACTTGGAAATTACTAGCAAAACTGTTATTCCAATTCACAATACGATAATTTACGAATGTTTTAGTGCAATATATTCTTTTGTATATCTTTGTTTTTCTTGGTTATTCGACAGATTTAATTGTAGTCCAACTTTGCTTTGTGCAGTGATTTTACATTTTGACCTGATCAAAGACATTAAACACAATACATTCTCTACTGTCTAATCATTCGTCATTTGCACATCCATAACTCTAGGAGCGAATATCAATCTGTTACTCACTAAGGAAGTTACTTCTATCTAGGTATGGTATAAATCCCATTAATTTATTAAATTCTCTATTGGAATTATATATGTAAATTGAATACTTATTTGATTACAAAAATATAGAATAATTCATTTACCAGTTAAATTGGAAACTGATCACTATTTTGGGGGGAGTTAAGTCGTAAATTGAGTGCTTCTTAGATTGCAAAAATGTAGGGGAATTTTGTACCTAAATTGAGATAAAAAGACTACTGGTTCCACTAAGTTTTCCTTTCTTTAAGTAATTTGTTTAATTGTACAAACAATTAATTCGATAGAAGATTTTTTTTTTTTTTGAAATTACATTATCTGTGTAGGATCAGCTTTCCACTGTGGTGGAATTAGACTTACTCCTGTAAAAAGACTACAGAAAAATACTACTGTAGTAAGATATTACTGCGAAACTCCGCAAACTATCTCTAGAGAGAAATTACTTTTGCTCAAATAAGAAGTGTTTAAACCTGTATAACATATAAATTCCAGTTAAATTACTAGTTTTAATAAATGCGTATATACCGCAATTCTTGCTTTTATTTCTTACATGTTAAGCTCTAAGATACGCACTTTCGACTTTTACAATTTTAACTGCAAACTTACAGTAGTTATCTCTAGAGAAAATTACTTTTGCTCTAATAAAAAGTGTTTAAAAATATATAAGTTCCATTTAATTTACTAGTTTTAATATGTACGCATAAATCGCTATTCTTACTTTTATTTCTTACATGTCAATTTGTAAGAAAGGCACTTTCTACATTTCTAACCGAAAACTTACATCTCTTCTTTGCAAGAATTGACGGAAATATGTGTGTAAATTGAGTACGTTTTAGATTAGAAAAGTGATTAAATATGTGGAATTTGATACGTAAATTGAGATACAGCAGTTATTAAATCTCTGGTTAAACACTAGCTTTTTTTTTTTTTTTCCCTTTCTTTAATTGCATAAACAATTAGTTCGACAAAACATATTATTAACTATTGCGTCGTACATTGCGTTAGATAACAGATCCAACGACTTTAAGCAGTACCAAAAAGAAAACGATATATTAGATTCTATAAATATAGTTGATCGATAAACAAAACAAAAAATTATCTTAAAAAGGAAAGTGGAGATTTAACTCATAGTGGAGTCCTTTGTAATTAAGTGTTAATCGGTCATCGACAGAGACAACAGGGGCTCGCACAAAGTGTTAAGTGTTTCTCAGCTCTATGGAAGAAAAGTAAAACCTACTAACGAACGATTTGGACTGTGGTTATTATTAGAAAACTTGGACAACTTAATTACAAATGATTGTGTAATGTGTTTTTTTCTTTTTAAAAAAAAAAAAATACACAAATATTATTAAGTTTTATTTATAATATTTATTTATTTATTTATTTTTTATTATATTATAATTACAAACTATAGAGAGCGTGGGCTATAGATGAACAGGGGGCTAACGCTAGTGAGAGAGATGATGATATAGGGAATGTTGAGACAGCTATATACCCACTACACCACACTCCCCATCGCCTTAGCTACGGTGAGCTGAGGAAGGGCTGAAGAACACCCTCCTATCCAGCGAATTTTGTAGGCGGGGGCCGAAGGGGTTGCGCCAGTTGTAACATTTATACCCTACCAGATAGGGTAAAAAGACCGGTTCTGGCGCAAGGGCTACGGAGCCAAGTCTTTTTTGGGGGTTGCAAGAACGCCGCTGCCATCATCCAAATCAATGAGCTTAATTCAAAGATGACGTCATCAGATTAAATATTATCCAAATCGCGCCCCACCCCCACCCCCCAGGCCAGACCTAAATTCAAAAGATAGCCCCCAACCTCCCACCCCCAGGCCAGACCTAAATTCAAGAGAAAAAAAAAGATTTCTACATGACCTTGAATCGAACCAGCAAACCCAGCACTCACAGTCGGTTATCTAAACCAGTAGACCACCGATGCCACTCGGTCCTATGTAGAAAAAGATCTCGTCTATAAATTTATGTGCGTTGTACGAGCGCGTTCCAAGTTAGTTGTTTAGTTGTAGTAGTGTGTTTAAAAAATTTTTTTATTACTGCTTACACCTATTAATTATAGCACGTAGATTTCAACGGAAGAGAGAGAGGAAGTTAAGATGACGCAACATTTAAGCTGATAAGAAGGTTTTACATATATATCGCAGAGCAGCTCGCTATCATCCTATCTTCGACCTTGAGGTCAATCTAATGCGATAACTTAGCATTATTTTTTTTTAATTGAATTTCAGTCGGTCAGAAGACCGCACAACCACTGTTATGACTCACTCGAGACATATATAGATAAAAACAGTTGGTTAGAAGATATTGCATAATTGTAGATGTCCTTGGTCTTATCACTGTTTAATCACACCAAACCATTATGATACTGGGTGTTAACATTATACCTATTAAAAAATGCATACCAGCTAATAAATATTTTTTGAGGAGTTAGAATAAAAACTCATTTATATAATTGTTTTACAAATTTTTTATTATCAATTTGTTACAATGACATTTTTATGGTATAATACATTGAATAATTAATAAAACTCATTTATTTAATTTTTTATGGTATAATACACTGTTTTGATCAATTAATACCAAAATATTTATAATGTATCATAAAAAACATAAAATTAATTTTTTGGTCTAATATGTTTACGCAAACGTTAATCTGCATCAATATCCTGCACTAAAATGTCCCGGTGTCCATAGGCCAACGAGTTTATCCCATCAGGCAGGATGAACCGTTTATTATCTGAGGCTGAAAGGCTTCGTTTATTAATTAAGGTGGAGTAGACTTTATGCCCTACCGACCGAATCGATTTCATTATGCTTAACATCGAGACATCGTTGAATAGGACGGATTTATAATCGGCAAATCCAAGTTTCTTAAGCGTAGATCTTTGCACGCCTTTTGCACGCTTCTTTATATCCCCATCCACATCAATAGCATACATCTTCGGACACAATGCAACCACTTCGGTAATTATGCGCCCATCCACTTCATCCTTAAATTTCCCCAATACCTTTTTATTTTTAATTGAGAAATTCGGATGGCTTGGATGATATCCTGACGTGTCAAAATGATCTTCCATTTCCAGCATATCCTTAAAAATGTCATCTGTGCTGATGCGGTACAATAGGGAGTCCGTATCCGTATATATTAAACGAAGCCGTTCTGGTCCATATTTTTGCAGCATAATGGAGTAATGAAATTTGAAAATTATATCCTTCGAGATCTCCAAAATAGAAAAGCCCACGTACGGAACTTTGTTAAAGTATATCCTCGTTTTGGCCATCCTAACACCAACCAAATTCTCATCATATATTTTAGCATCGAGGAATGTTGGCTTTGCAATTAATTTCATTAATCTGCTATCATTAGTGACAAGCTCAAAGTTCATCCTTTTACGCACATTCTCCATAGTTTTCCCAAAGTTTGCATTATTATATAATTTGTACTGATTCTTCTCAAAAGCGTTGGTTGCACGAGTCCTCATATCCGTGTTTAATTTGATGTAAGGAAGAAGCCATGGTGATTGCTTAAATCGAAGGGCTCTACGAACCCGCACCAGCTGCAGCCCATAATCGAGGGCCTGTTTAAGAGCAATGTAGTGAACCACGTATCTCTCCCGCTTGCCAAGATGAGGAATCAATTTTTTAATATTTCCCTCACTGTTAGGAGGCGCCATTGTTTCTGCAAGAAACGGGAGGTCGTTGTGAAGCGGATGAAGATGTTCTGGATATGCCAGATCCACTTCTAATATATATCCAAAGTCGGAATCATCAGGGATGTCTTGAACTTGAATCTCTTCCGGCTGTTCCACCCATTCAAAGCCTCCATAAGGTAAAAACCTACTCTGTGCATCCCCATATAAATTGTTTGCATCGTAATACATGATGAATACTGACTCTTGCGTTGGATCATAGGTTTGCATGTATTTATTATTGGCCTTGCAATACCGTAGGGAAGCCTGGCAGATACCTCCTCTTATGCCACGTTCGACCATTAGAATCAGTTCATAATCAAGCAGAAGTTCCAATTTAATGCCTGTTAACCTCAACATAGCATCCCACGCCATACCGGGAGCAGTGAAATAATGCGCAGGATCGATTTTATGAGTACTCATTGTCACACGTCTAAAGTTTTCAAAGACATCAGCCAGCAACAAAACATCAGTCTTTAAATAGATATCACTATATTCTCCCAACGTTGTACAATGAAACTCGTTCCACACCTTCACTGCATGGTTATAATCCTCTTCGCCAATATAGCTGTCCGTCAAGGCGTTGTAGAATGCAACCTTAGGTGGTAAATTTTCTTCATCCAATTTCTGCCAGGAACTCACATAGTCGTACGGGAAAACGCCTTTTCTTAATACAAGGGGCAGCTGCGTTTCAGTGAAATATTTCGCAGTTTCCATGAAAGAAGATTTTGGTAAGTAATTAACTAGTTGAGCCAGACTCTCTGCCATGAATCTGAATGAATCCAAGAAGCGAAATTGAATACCATTAATGTACTTTGCACATGAAATAAACTTCTCTTCAGTATGAGGTATTACATTAACTCTGCCTGGAAGTTTCCCCAATTCTTTAATAATAAAATGCGAATCGTACCCGCTGAGATTGTGAATGAATACTGGAACATAAGTTGGTTGCCGGCATCGCAAATTACAATTATTACATGCAGCGCCCCTATATTTGCCTGAAATATGACAATGATCCCGCACCTTATGGTTGGCTTCGCTGAATGTATGATTGCAGAGATAACAGGTATCAGCTGCCTTCCATTCTCTTTCTTCTAACTCACTAATCACTATGTCCACATTTTTGTTTAACATCTTGCCAATGACTGTTGATAAATCGCTTAGATGACGTAAGAATTTTTCGGCTGCATTCTCTCCCCTATATAGAAATGGTTCTTTAAGCGTCCAAAGATGTTCTATTTCATCGGGGGGTTTTACATAGGCGCAGAAAGAAAACGGTTCATGTTCCTGATAGTTCGTTGTAGATGATCGGGCTGGGGAAGGCGCACATGAATGTATAGGTTTTAAAAGGCACTCGAAATCGGCGTAAATCACAAAATTTGCTTTTAGCTGACGTTCAACGTTTTTAAATTCTATAAAAGGTTCTTCAGTTGGGAGTTTAACAGCTGCTGGAATGTTATCGCCACAATATATCCTGTGTTCTTGTAGTTTATCCTCTGCTGATTTTCCATAACGCCCATCAAAGTGTGTAAAACAGCGTTTACACAACTGTATTGCATGCGCATAGTTTGTTTTTTGCCCGGCAACCAACCTATTGAAATGTTTAATAAAAACATAATGTTGTTTTTCTCCATCTTGCATGAGTAAAAGGTCGCGATGGTCTTGCAGTTCTTCTTTAACAACCTTCAGCGGGTACACACTATTATCACCATCCAACCCGAATACATTTATTGATATATTGTTTACTTTTTCGAACTTTTTGATCTGGTGAAGAGGCGTGGGGAATGAAACGCACTCAAAATGATAAGGATGGACCAGCGTTTTATATTTACTAACACGTTGAGGGTCTTTATCCACAAATTTTGCTAATACAG
>JAAEAF010013587.1:0-28176 GCA_011037195.1 Triatoma infestans | reverse complement strand
ACTGTGCTCATCATTAAGGATGAATGCTGTGAAGCTGTCCATGTCTGGAAGCCTGACAGACATGTGCCAGTAGACACGCCACCAGCAGGCTCGGGACCAATGAAAGAGAGAGAGGCGTCTAATTTGGCAAACCTATCCACCTCCTCATTCCCAAAAATGCCCATATGACTCGATGCCCAGACTAGAAGCACATCCTACAGAGAAGAAAGCCCTTCAAAGTGCATCTTTACTGAATGATATTTTTTAGAATTTAGGATTCTTTTCTAAACAGCTTCAAAGATTTTCTTTGAACTTCGTATTAGATATAAATGCCTATCATCTTTTATTTAGAACATTTTTCTAGACAAAATGATTTTCTGGTTGGTTTTTTTTTTTAGGGGTAACAGCAACGTTAAGGTTTCCTTTACAGTGCCACTTCAGTCAAATGTACGACTATACCATCTTTAGTATTTAATATTAATGTATGCTAAAATTAAAATATGAAGAAAATCATAAACCAGAATTACGTCGATTTCATAGTATCCACATATTCAACGTTGAAGAACATTTGGGAATAATAAGTATTTTAAATATCGTAACTAAAACCCTAATCTATAACTTCTTTGATTACATTTTTTATATAATGTTATAATCATAATTATTTGAAAAACGTAATAAAAACATTTTTTCATTTTTTTTCTTTTTGGTGCTTATTTATAGCCGCTGTGTTTTCTATTATTTATTATTATTCTTATTATTTGTCTGTGGGGTGGGACCAAACCCTACGCTTCACTGGGCCCATATAACTACGCCAAGAAAAACAACAACAAACCGGGTCTAGAACAAAAATCCAGACTCGGATCTAATCCATCTAAGATTCACCGCAGTCCGAATAAATCGGATAATAACCTTAAGCGGAAATAGCTTAAGCTCTTCCACGGACATCCTATTCCGACCAAGTGACCTGAACCTAATTTCCTCACTACCCAGGCAATCAGTCAAAAGATGGATGGGTGTTTCCTCCACTGACTCACAGACTCTACAAAATGGATCCGGCATGAGCCCTATAATGTATAGATGCCTCCTTAAACCATAATGTCCAATAAAAGATCCAACCAGATGCCTGAAAGAGCTTCGTGAAAAACACAGCAACGAATATTTTGGACTGCCGAAAACCAACTGAGCTCATCCATAAAGATGAATGCTGTGAAACTTTCCATGTCTGGATGTCTGACAGACATGTGCCAGGAGACTTCTAGGATTAGAAATTTGTCTAAAAAAAATTCACAAACTCAGTACAAAATGGAAGAACTCATAATAATCAGCTCTCAAAAGATATTAAAATATCTAGAATTGTTTTTTAAAAATATTTCAATTGTTTGTGTTGAAATGATAATAAAATCATTGAAGATTTTAGACAGCGGATCTCAATATTTTGGATTCCTCGCGTCCCCCCCCCCCCCCGAAATAATATAAAATTTTCTGAGCAAATCATCATCCTTTATAAAATAATTCCGGCATTAAAATGACACAAAATAGACCAAATATAATTATAGATTTTTCTTAACTAAAATGCAATAATCCTAAATAAGATAAATATTCAATTTATTTACGAACACCTATACTAAATTATTATATAAAAAAAACAAAAACCTGTTTAATTAAAATTAATGAGAACCTTGAACTTATTATACAAAACATGTTATATATATATATATATATATATATATATCTGGCTTTTAATTTTAAGAGTGCAAATTAGGATCAAATATTACTTTTGGTTGAAAATGTGGGTGGGTCCGCAATGCTGGATAACATCTGGTTTCTTATACGTCGTAGCATGCATATTGGTATTTGTTCCTGACCGGTATCGGATTTGCATCCATCGTCAGAGCAAATTCACCAAGTTCGTGTAGAGAGTTCACTCCAACGAAATGTTTCTGTTACACTCACACTTGTTTGTTGTATATATGTCATCTCTACACGAACTTGGTGACTTTGCTCTGACAATGGTTGAAAATCCGAAACCGGTCATAAACAAAACCAATATGCATGCTAGGACGGATAAAATACCAGATTATTAATTTTGGTGTATGGCCCAGAATGCAATTAATCTGTGCATTACAAAGTGCTGATAAAGACAGTATTCGAAACAATGGAGATATAATTATAATATTTTCGAATAATGCATTTATATATAATCTTTCAAAATGTGTATAATCATTAATTTGGATCATTGCTTCATAAAACTAAAACTTAAGGTGGATTAGAAAAATTCAGTTATCTTTACGCGGACCGATAAGATTTTTTTTCAATATATTATTATATTCACTTTTGCCAAAAAAAAAAAACAACGACAAAAGAACGCATTATTTTATAAAGGATGATGATTTGCGCAGAAAATAATGCCCCAGGCATAGATGGGATCCATGCTGAATTTAAGGAGGTGATGCTGTTGTGGAGTAGCTCTATATGTTAATTTGGGATATATGGCAAAGTGAAAGGATGCCAGGCGAATGGGGTATGGCAATCTTATGCCCAATTTACAAAAAGCGAGACAAGGCAGAATGCAAAAATAATAGAGGAATAGCCCTGCTCTCGGTGGTATATAAGATATGGTCAATAGCCATCCATAAACGATTGTTGACATGGGCAGAAAATACTCTCGGGGAAAACCAATGTTGTTATAGACCGGGAAGGTCAACCACCGATCATATATTTTCGTATAGGCAGATCCTAGAGAAGTCCTATGAGTTCAGTGTAAATCTACACCATCTGTTTGTAGACTATAAACAAGCGTACGACAGTGTGAACAGAAAGGAAGCTTTGGCCGATTTATGAGGACTTGGGATTCCAGGAATGTTAATCAGGCTAATTGGTATGACGTGGCATAACACGAGCTATCAAGTAAAGTTGCAAAATACATTGTCGGAGGATTTCACAGTAAATGCGGGCTTGAGGCAAGGAGACACTATATCATGTTTAATTTTTAATCTCTGCTTGGAAAGGGCGATAAGAACTATCGGAACAAATCCCGGCGGCACTATCTATAAAAGGCTAACTCAGCACGCGGACGACGTATTGATCATTGCGAGATCAATAGCGGTACTGAGGGGAGAATTTCAGAAACTGGAAGAAGACAGGAGGAAGCGCGGTTTGGAAACCAATGAACTAAGACCAAATATTTGTGCACCTGTAGAAGAACACAGTTCGGCACGCCAGCCGAGCGAATCCAGTTTGGAGAATATAGCTTCCCAGTGTGCAAATATATTAAGTAATTAGGTTCCTTAATAACAAATAACAGCGATATAACCGCAGAAATAAAGGCAAGAATAGCGGCAGGGAATAGATGCCTGTTTGCGGTCCTAAAGGTTCTGCAGTTCAGGAACTTATCTCGCAAGGCGAACATTTTAGCTTACAAAACTATTATTAGGCCAACAGTTATTTAGGCTAGCGAAGTCTGGGTGATGAGCAAAGAAACTGAAAAGATTCTCGGGGTTTGGGAAAGAAAAGTTTTAAGAAAATTATTCGGCCCAAGATGTGTAAATGGTGTATGGAAAACAAGAAAGAATGAGGAGTTAAAGCAGCTATTTGGTGAGCCGGATATAGTTGCTCATATAAAGAAAGGAAGATTAAGATGTTGGAGAGAAAGCCTCAACATAGGCTCCCGAGAAAACTTTTGTATGGAAAGCCTGCAGGATCGAGGATACGAGGGCGTCCTCGGCTTCGGTGGTTGGACGATGTAGAGGAAGATCTGCGTCGGGCTGATGTAAGAAGATGGCGCACCAAGGCCGAAGATCGACAGGAATGGGAAAAACTTATTGAGAGGTCCAGGTCCTACACTGAGGACTGTCGCACCGTTTAGTAAGTAACACCAATTTGACAAATAATTTTTTGGAGATTGTTTAGGAGAGGTGAGAGGTTTTCTCAAGGGATGTTAAGGGATGAGTCATCGCCCAGAAGGTTGGATGCCATGCAATAATGTGTATGCCAAATAATAATTTTTCAGGGAAGGGAATAGGTAAGTGTTTAGCGTACTGGACTCCCACGCGGAGGTCCCGGGTTCGAGTCCAGCTGTGCTGGCCTTAGATTTTTTCTTTCTAGGAGCCTCTACTGCTACTGTCCGGTGATGGACAGTGTTGTCTGCGTGATGGATGCCAGAAATATAGAAATATATTTAATTAGAAATTATCAAATTATGAACAAAATGTAACATTAGCTGGCAAAAGGACTATTCAGGTAGAAAACCACTATTGTCTTTTAGAGTTCATGAACATGATAGCATTGTCTACCCCTTCTTCCCACAGGGGAAGATTTGAACGAACAATTAGAAGGCATTCCTTCAAGACAGTCTGAATCAGTCTTTCTACTAATAGACATCAATGCCAGTTTAAGTTAAATCAATCTAGCTAGCTAGCTTCGTATACTTATAAGCATATTATTGTGAGATTGTAAAGATTAAATTCTTTTAGAGAATAATATATTTATTTTAAAAACAGTGGTGCTCTCTTGATTATTTCTAATACTTCTCTCTTAAACATATATACTCACAAGCCCTTTATTAAACCGCTCGTGATACACAAACTACTACTACTAAACAACAGCACACCATATACATTACATCTGTAACGAGAAAACACTGTCCGGAAGCAGGCAGTGCACTGAGAATGCTCCGGGCGCCAATGACCACAGCTGTTGACGCTCCTTAAATTAAAAAAAAAAATATTATAATAAATTTAACACAAACTATTTATCAATAAAATGCAACAAATATAAAAAGTTCTCCTTTCTAAATGCATATTATCCTCCCAAGGTGACCCCCAAGGACCAGCTAAGCTGCCAAATTAGGCTGCTATAGTGATTAGAATATAATACAATTATAATCAGACAGATTTGCAAGCGATTTGCACCATTTGACACAAGATTTTCTCGAGAATGGTAGGATGGGAGTGAGGGCTATTCTGAATTATATTCATCTGAATAAGAAAGGTAACATTTCAGCAACATGTCAAAAAAAAAAAAAAATCCCTGAAAATGAATGTTCTCGGAAAAAATGCAACGTACCTTCATAGGATTTTCTCCTTACACCTTGCACCATTTGGCTCAGAATTTTCTTGAGAAAATGTTAAGAAGGGTGATGTGGGAGCAAGAGAGCGGACAGCCTAATCTAAGTTTATAGATTGAATAATAATAATAATAATAATAAATCAGCGTGATTGTTGATATTATTATTATTATTATTATTATTATTATTATTTTACAATATCAAATACAGCGGCCGTTAAAAGAACATTAAATATTTCTATATTTTTAAAAACAGTTTCCATGGACCTGTGGTAGATACAAGACAAAAAAACTTCTTGTGTGACCTTGTTTCAAAATTTTATTTATTTTTATAGAAGGTACGTTTTCATTTTTTTTTTTATAATTTGAAAGTTGTTATTCTTTATTATATTTTTAGCAAGAATTCTTTTATGTATTTATATTGCATTAGTCGTATCCTTTTCTCAATTTTTTGTCTAACTTCCTTCAGCATAAATTTTTGTTTTTTTTTTCCCTTCTTATTTAAGAAAAAAAGAAAAAGATTTTACTATATTGATATTATATTCATTTTTCTCCTCGCTGTGAAAGGAAGTATTCTGATGGTGCTAAATGTTTTTAGCGATTTAAAAAAAAAAAAACTTGGAATCCTAATTGCATAAACATATAAACGTTTCAATTTTATATTGATCTTCTAGGGTCCTGAGAAATATGTCACATTATAATACTGTTACGTTCTTAATTTAAAAACATAAACTTTAAATAATAAACATTTAATGACACTAATTGAATCTTATATTTTAGTAAAACATATTTATATTAACCGCACATATGTTTTATATATTTTATACCATATGTTAATTAATTATTCTTTTCTTTGTTATATTTATAATTAATATATTTATTTTCGTTTAGTCTATGATAAATACAAAATGTTATTTAAGGTTAGATTGTTACAGAGGAATTATTGGCACTGCTACCTGAAAGATCTATCGTGCCCTCTGGGAGCCTTCTCTGTGCACTGCCGCTCTCTGAGCACAGTTCTCTAGGTACAGATAACACTGCCCATCGCCGGGCAGTAAGCTGCAGTGGCTACTAGGAAGAGAAAAATCTAAGGGCAGCGTGCTGGATTCGAACCCGGGACCTCCGCGTTGCTAGTCCAGCGCGCTACCACTGGGCTAAACCCTTCCTTCTCCCGTTAGTGAGGTTTATTCAATGTTATTATTGCCGTTTATCTTCTAGAATACAATATAATCATATCAAATATTACTGCTTTGGGCTATAACCAACACCATGATAGTGCGCAAATGAGTAAAAAATGTGAAGTTAAACAAAAATTTTTAATTTCATACTTACAGTAAAATAGAATTTAAAAGTCTTTATGAATGTTTCATGCTATAATTTTATTTATTGATTCTTTCATCTTAGCCCCAACTCCTATGTTAACAAGACATTCTACACATCCCTTACAGCAAATAAATAAACTCGAATTCGTACAGTAAAAAAAAAAAAAATTTACGCCACAATTTTTCAAAAAATTATCAAATTGTTTATTGCAATAATCAGTTTGATTATATGAACCTGTTCGATGCACACAGTTACAAACAGAAAAGTCAGCTTCAAAAATTTATTTAAATTCCGGTTAAGCAGTAACTTTGTAACAAGTACAGTAAACTTCCTTATAAAGCGCTCCACGAATACGCGAATTTATACAAGGCTACGAAAAAATTGTGGAATGCTAATCACAGAATGCGATAAACCGCCGTCCAATCTAACACGTCCATAAATTTAATATTCTTTTCGACTTTATAATAAAAAACACAATATGTACACTCTTAACTTTGTATGTAAACGTAAGCTAATGGTAGCAGGATTTGCTGGTGGAAATGGTGATGATGAAATTAGAACACACGAACTTAACATTACACTCACAATTTATATTATATTTACAGTTTTTACTAATAAGGAATTTAGAGAGACCGAGCAAAGAGTTATGATGATTCTTGTTAGCGTGATCAGGGCGAATAAAGTATAAAGCGAGGAAACTTCCATAAGCTCTGTTGTTCAGGTGCTGTATTTCCAATGCTGCTCACTAAGCGTCGTGTGGTGCCTAGATCGTGGGACTGCCTGTATGATAACTAGCTGCAGTTGAAGCGCGGCAATATTTATAGTGAGCGAATATTTATGTATGTAGCGTAATGTTGAAGTATTTATCACCATGCCAAGCTGTTTTGTGCCAGGATGCAAGTCTAGGAACAATGCAGGGGACAGACATTTTTCTTTTGGATCCAAACAATGTATATAGGTGTTTGGAATAAAAAAAATTCTAGAAGTGATCGGCAACAGGACACACATGATCGTGGATGCGATTTAAATTTTAGTGATGCCATGATCATTAAGGTAGACTTTTTTTTAATAGATGGTAAAACAGTAGAATTGCCGGTGAGAGGTGGAAGGTAACCTAAAAAACTGTCCCGCACAATTTTCTGGATGCTCCAAGTTATATCAGTTTTCAACCAAATAAAAGGATAGCACCTAAAGGACGATAACCACGTCCTATGAAGAAGACAAAATGTGGCAGTAAAACTGTAGATCGTGTGTCCGAAACAGGTAAAGTGAGTGCTAGAAAATGACGAGTGTTCCGTAGTTAATAATGATGCTGATGAATTAATTCAATTGCAGAGACTTAAAACGCCTAAAGCATAATGTCATTGTGAACAAGAAGAAACAACGTAGTCAGGCTCACGAAACAGCAAACTTAAAATTTTTCATTCGGAAATATAACACGGAAAGTTTACCAGAAAAAAAAAATTGTAATTCGGACGATGGTAAAAAAAAGAGGTAGATTTACGTGGAACGCGCTATGAACAGGAATTTATGTTAGAAAGTTTACTTCTGTTGATAAAGTCCAGAAAAGGATATGAACATTGCCTAAACACCAACTGCTTCCATTGCCATCTGTTTCATAGTTAAGAATGTTATGTGGTAGACTGATGTATGACTACGTTGTTAATCCTAGTGCTATCGCCGCCATTCCTAGAAATCTAGAAGGAGAGGATGATAATCACCGCAACTGTGTATTAATATTTTATGAAGTGAAGCTAAGAGAGGATATCATGTACAACTCTTCAGTGTGTAGTTTGGTTTCATAAATCTTGGTGAATTCACAAATCAATTTACGATTTTTAATCAAACTGTGGCGGCAGATTCGTCCGGTATAGATAATAAGATTAAAACATCTGGAACATAAACATAGAATCAAGGTGACATTAAATTGCGAAAATGTAGTGGAAGAAAAGTCCCCATTGTTGTTGTGGTAGTGTTGGAGTGTTATCACAAGTATATGTTATCACACTGTTTTGACAAAAAAAAATCATGATGATAGGCGAACGCCAGAAACCGGTCGGTGACCACTATAAGAAGCATACTATCACAGGAAAATATCTCTGATAAAGTCCCCATTCATTCGTCAATTTTTAATGTAAAAATTCCAGCACATCCACTAATACTTGATCGTAACTATGCTTATTCGTATTTATTTAAAAATCAGATCAGTATATTTACTATGCGACAGGCAGCTAAGGCTAAATACGTAAGTATCAACTAACAAAATAAAGCGAAACAGCTACTGGTGCGGTCTACAATGCTTCGGCTGTAGCTGATATGTTAAGCACCAGTCGTTATTAGGGCATCCTGACGGTGGAAACGTTGAACTACAAGAGTGCCGCCACTTATGGCTCTAACCGCACTGGCATGATAAATATAGAATGGTTTTGGGCTATTGTGCGTCGCTTGAAAAGAGAAGTGACTACTTGAAAATAGTGCTAGTTCTAATGGTGGTGAGCTAGTGGCTAGCTTAGTTTTTCAATGTAGAGGGCTAATGTGGACTCTCAATGATTTTTATTTATTTATTTATTTATTTGTATATGCATCATTTAATACATTACATGTAAGTGCCTATAATATATTGCAATGAAGTGGCACACTAAAGGAAAGCTAAACGCCATTGTCCCCGATGAATTTTTCCGAAAAAATGTATCAAATAAAAGTTGTAGCTCTTTACAGGTGAACATGGGCATAACAAAGTTTAAAGAAAAACGCAACAAACTAAATCCATTAAATAAATTACCACTTCCGGGTGACCAAAGCATAACTGGCAGGGTACCCATTATTATAAAGTGCATTTATTTCATTGAGCCGTGTAAATTTATCTAGACGGAATATGAAATTGGAACTTTCTGCGATTTGCGGTTTTTTGAGATATGCTGCTAAAAGAATCAGACAAACAGACAGACACAAACACCAGTTTTTCATTGCTCAGGAGCCCTCATAACATTTGTTTCCGGTGGAAACTCTGTTTCGAAAAACTGACACAAATGTAGTACTTACTACCTTCTTACAGCAGTAAAGGAAAGTGAATAAAAAAAACATTGATATAACAATTTCGTCTGCATGTACATTATAAAACCTACATACATACTCTAAATGAGTACATAAGATATTATTTAGATGAAATTATGTAGAATGTAATGAGATCTAATTTGATTAATTAAATTTATTCCTTGAATTTTCCGTTTTATTCCTTTGTTATCCAATTTTGTAAAGACCGATTAAAATTATGAACTGTAATCTTTGTTTTGTTTATATTTTCAGATGCTTTTACCCTCTTAACTAGTTTGTATAGTGAATACAGTTCATCCATTGGACTGTATAAACTATGGATTGGATCTAGACTTCTGATAACTGTTACGAATCCAAAATACATAGAGGTATGTCCGCTTAAAAGTTATTAAGTATATTTTTAGATTATATCTATGTAACTTTGCGATAATGTTAGGAAACCATTATTTTACATACATCCTTGACTATAATGCCTTTTGCTGAAAAAAACCTATTTACTTGTAAAACTTCCTAGCCTCGTTTGCACCTTCCGCTGCAAAGATTATGATGCAAAACCATTGTTTATTACAATATTTCATGATGCAATTATTAAACATTAAAAAAAAATAATAATTTTTTTTTTAATGTAAATACTTTTCTGTAATATACATTTCTGTTTAAACTTTTTTTTTTCGTGCTAAGCTCTTATACGTTTAATTGCACACCATAGAACCAGTTTAGCATTTAAAATATATTCTTAAATATTACCTGGTATCCTTCTGCAAGAAAACATTCAATCAGTTGACAAGACAGCTGACTAACGATTTACACAATTATTACAACGACCAATACTCAAAATACACACTTACTCTCACAACACAAGACAATTCACTTTGGTCCGCTACAAAAAAGATCCTAAAATACAAAAATACTTCTCAAGCTCTCCAACGCCCTGACGGGTCCTGGGCGAAATCCGACTAGAAGAAAGCCCATTGCCTCTCCTCCTAACTCTTGACTCTCCATCCTAAAATTGAGGACCCACAACACCATCACCCAGGAACTTGATATCTCACTTTCCCTTCCAATTTCTCCTAAAGCATTCACACCAAAAGAAGTTCAGAAAATAATCCGCATTAGTCCTCATAAGGAAAAGCCCTGGATATGATCTTATCAACACCCGCATCCTCTTAAAGCTTCCAGCTAAGGCCATCGTTTTTCTAACATCCCTATACAATGCTATCCTTAGAACAACTCACTTCCCTATACTTTGGAAATTTTCTTCAATCCGCATGATTTCCAAATCTAACAAACCCGTTCATTCCTCTTCCACTTAATGACCCATTAGTTTATTACCACTACTGGGAAAAATTTTGAAAAACTTCTTCTATCACGCCTTCCTACTCTATATTATCTCCACTCAATATTATCCTGAACACCAATTCGGTTTCCGCATTCACCAGGCACACAGAGTTGCGGACACCATCGCTACCTCCCTTGAGCGGAAGCAATATTGCCCGGAAGCCTTACTGGACATCTCTTTATGCGTTTGATCGGGTATGACACCCGGGATTATGGTGGAAACATAAGAGCAGCCTTCCTTCCACTTATTATCTCATCCTCAAATCATATCTCGCTGATCACCATTTCATGGTAGTCCAAGGAACCTATTTTCTCCCATATTTTCTATTCATGCTGGCGTTCCACAAGGAAGCCAGATAGTCTAATACCAATGGTTCGGTTTGGTGTTGAAATGGCTTATCCAGCTCCTTCTCCAAATCGTGATGGGATTGAAGCAAGGAAACCTGTTAAGCCCGCTTCTATTTTCGTTGTTTACAAACGATTTAGAGGATTATGTGAATGGCGGAATTAGGTTAAATAACGGAATTAGATTAGATTAAGATTCTTGCCTTCGCAGATAACTTGGTCTAATGCGTATAATATGCAATAAATTACTGACTCGTTTTGCTGAACACTCCAGCGGTTTGGAGTTTAAAAACAAAATACGAATAAATCCAACATTATGGTTTTTTGGAAAGGGAGGGCGACCCGCTAAATATGAAAAGTGTTATTTGGATGGAAGTGAAATAGGAACTGTTAAAAGTTATAAATACTTGGGATTAACTCTAATGCAAAAAACACATAATCTCCGGTTTAAGGAATTAATCAATATTATTTCGAACTGTGAATTGGAAATGGATTTTAATTTAAATAGTACAAATTTATGGCCATCTAATTTCAAATTGATTCAATCGACACTAATTCATTCTTTTAGACTTAGAAATGTATTTCAAGAGCATTGAGTTCATCATCAGGCAGACTTTACAAAGAAATAAATTTTAATGTTGAATATATGAATGGATGAACTGGCAATAAATTACATCAGCTGGATAATTAAGGCCAGGGGAGAGTTAATGTACTTTGAATCGTGATGTTCTTAGAGAGCCGTGGAGACATATGTGTTCTCTGTGTAATTTTTTTTTTTTATCCCACACCATTCGGGCGGTCCCTGAGCTTGCGCTCACACCCGCCCAGAGAAGCCATCGACTTCAGAAAGAGAAGGAGGAAAAGAGCTAAAGAAAAATTACCGCCCTCCTCCCTCCTCCACCAACCCAAGTAGGCAGCGCGGAAACACGCTATCCAAAGGAACCTGATACATCTAAACAAAACAACAGCAGAACCCCAGGAGTACCCAACAACAAGCCCAGATCCAAAAAGAAACAACAATAACAACAACAAACACAACACTAACAAAAGAACCACAAGAATAAAATGAATAAAAACTTTCAGCAGCCACTCACACACAACCACGCAATAAATACATCCACTCAAAGCCTCGCACATACCCATAACGTATAACCCATCCATACCATACATCCCAAAACGTATATCCTAATAAGAACTAGCAATTGCCCAAACAACACAACAAGGGGAAAACTCCAAAAAAAATAAAAGAATAAAATAAATAAATAAAAATAACTCAACCAAAGCAATCCCTCCAACCTGCCCTAGCTCCGCCTTACAAGGCCCCATGACAATCGGCGCTCAAACGCCTCGACCGCAAACTCCCTAAAGGCCTCATAGGCCGGGCCATTCTCCAACAACAAAGGAAGAGAATCGTTTCTCAAGCTGAGGTGAAAGCCCACTTTGCGCCACATAGAGGCTCTCAGATCTTCGTACATGCCGCAAGACAAAAGAATGTGCTCCGCGGTCTCTTCCATTCCACAACGGCAGTTCCCATTGTCCACCAAACCCATTCTATACCATTTGCCGTTTATAAAGCCGTGACCCGTTATTAACCGAGATAAGGCATATGAAAGTACCTTTGGGACAATACGCCTGCCGCCACCTGCCTCTGGCAGGAACAAGAACGTGGTCCTGCCCTTCGTGGAGACCCTCCACCTCGATTCCCATTCCGCCATTAACTCCTCCTCCAACCTCTTCTTACCCTGTTCTCGCAGCCACACACCCTGATCTCCTCCCACGTCCTCAGGGATAGACGGAACCCTAAGATGCCCAAAACTGGCCGCTCTGCCTCTTCTCAAAAAATATCTGTTTGCCGCTCTAACCACCTCCAAGTCTAGCGGAAGGCAACCTGTAAGCACCTGCAAGGCCTCCGTGGAGACCGTTCTGCTGAAGTGGCCCATAGACAACAGCATTGACCGCTGCGTTGCCAATAAATGCCTTTTTATCACCGAGAGCCGCACTCGGTGGGCCCAAACTGACGCACAGTACACAATCTGCGGAACCAATACAGAGCGGTACATCATCCTTGCTACCCCTCTGGAAAGGCCCCACTCCTGTCTTATTATATGTTCTCTGTGTAATATATTTGAGATTGAAAATTTATAACACGTTTTTTGCTGTATGTCCCTGCCTTAAGGAATTTCGAATGATATATTTTAATAAGTTTAGCCTCACTTTGGAAGAGTTAATGCTATATTTAAATGAATTTAGAGGATGGTTACCTCTAAAATTAGATATTGTAGAGAGGCCTGGAAATATAGATACAGTCTTATATCGGAATGTAATTACTAATCATTTCACATAATATTTGTTTTAATATATGCCTAGAGAGTTTCTTTAAATAAAAATGAATATAAATTATTTATTTAGTTTATTCCTTTAGTTTTTTTACTTATTTGTTTGTATATATATATATATATATTATTATTATTATTATTAAGTTTCATTGTATTTTATGGTGAAAAGCACAAATTCCGCTCATGGTCTGCGACCAAGCGTATAAGTCTGTAAATATTTTCTTTTTATTTATATTTGTATAGAATTATTGTAATAATAAAGGCATAATCTATATATATCAATCCTACAAGACTGTGTAGTTATTCTAATAAATCCTTGAAAATGGCAAAGGAACTTTTTCGAAAGGCTGGCATAATTGAATTTTTTTTTTCTTGCACCGTACTTACAAAATATAATTATTGTTGTTACATATAAACTATAAAATTATAACTAATTTACTCATTCTTTATGTATTTTGATAGACAATACTGACAAGTCCAGACGCTTTGAGAAAAGATGTAGTTTATAAATTCATTGGATTAATAGGAAATGGGTTATTCGTTAGAAATGGTTATTATAAGGCACTTTATTATTTTTAATGTAAGAATTGAATTTAGTTTACACAAAAAATTAACTATCTTAAAGTCATTTATGCTCAGGTAAAAAATGGGAAGAATTACGTAAACCATTAAATAAAATGCTTAATAAAAGGATGATAGAATCAAATGTGGAAATGTTTCATGAGAAATCGATAAAACTTTGCAAAGTATGGAACAAATATATTGTTAATGGGCAAAGTTTTAATTTGAGACATTATGCTACGAATTTCTCTGTAGATACTCTATGTGGTAAGTAATTAATGTTCTCTTGAATACTGGTGTTTATTACATCGATTTTTTTTTTTTTAATTGTTAATTAATAAGGATTTGATGTAACTCGTAAGGAAGAGTTCAAGGTCTAGCAGTGCTGCCCTTAGATTGTCTCTTACTTCGAGATTGAATCAATTAAATCGTAATAACACTGCCTTCTAACTTGACATATTTGAAGCATGACCGACTCATCTCATGATCATTGACCGTCAGAGGAGTTACAGTTTTAAGAAATTTATATTTGAAATTCTAATTACATTTACTTAATATGAATATCTATAGCGTCCAGCCGATTTCCAATATTTTATTAATTTGTTACCCTTATTACTAATTAAATAATTTTTAAATTGCAACCCCCGCACTTCCTAGAAACACTTCCAGAAACGTCCTATATATTCCTCTATCATTTTATTTTATTTTTATTTTTTTTTTTATTTAAGGCGCGTCAACATCTATGGTCATTTGCGCCCGGAGCCTACTCAGTGCACTGCCGGCCTTCGGACAATGTTCTCTCGTTACAGATAACACCGTCCATCACCGGACACTGAGCTGTAGAGTCTCCTAGGAAGAAAAAAATCTAAGGGAAGCACACCTGGACTCGAACCCGGGACCTCTGCGTGGGAACGCTAACCACTTAGCTATTTCCTTCCCTTTTTATTTTTATTGGAATTAATTATATATTTTAAGTTTATTTATAACATATTTTAATTTTTTTTTTAGTTTCAAATTTTGGATACGATTTGAACGAATTGGAAAATGAAAAACACAATATTTATGGGCTTATGGAAAGGTAATTTTTATTTTTATTTTTTTTGTTTACTTACTAAACATTAGATTAGAACTATTATAATATTTTAATAGGAATATATAATACTTAAATTGAATTTATGAAATGATTTACAGAGCTGTAGAGGCGATGTTTAAAGTGCTTAGTAATATTATAAACTTAGTTTATTTTCCATGGGTGAGTATCTCGAAGAGCGGCAAAAGTTTCTCGGAAATCAGCAGAATTTTTTGGAAAATAACTTGTGAGGTATGAAGGTTATAACACACGGAAGTATCTTAGTGAGATCTTTTAAAGTAAGCGCTATAAACTAAAATAAATAAAAAAAAATTCCAAAAAGCCGCACTTCCAATTATAATGTATTTCGTCCGAAACCTTCATGTTTCTAGTATCTAAACGGATTCTATAGTTAGTGGATCCTATGATTTTGCGTTTATGAAATATTTTGTTCCACACCCACGCCCACCTCAACCACTACAAGATCTGAAAGGATAAGTAGAGGAAGTTTTCTACTAGCATTTAGGCTACTCTAGACTCCGACCTGGAGTTCGACATTAAGTCTTGTACACACAACCTTCCAGGAAATATTACATCATCAGTAAAATTCACATTTTATTTTTTCGTACAAATGGGAACCACGAAACATGTATTTCCGTTGAAAACTGAATTTCCTTAATTTCGCAC
Source organism: Triatoma infestans (assembly GCA_011037195.1). Classification (NCBI taxonomy): domain Eukaryota; kingdom Metazoa; phylum Arthropoda; class Insecta; order Hemiptera; family Reduviidae; genus Triatoma; species Triatoma infestans. Next base: position 12,420 of record JAAEAF010013587.1, on the reverse strand, counting down.
GTTCGCAATATTTACTTTTACGAGATGTAAGATAAACTAAAATAGATGTCCTTCATCATAATTTTTTACTCTCACTTATGAAACATTTCATGTTTAATAACCGTGTTATTTAGATAACAAAATGATATGCCCATGCCGTCAGTCCCAGTCCAAATCAATGTTTCTAAGAAATATGATTCAAATAAAAGTGATAGTTATATGAACCAGAAAATAGTATATGAAGTTTACAAGAAAATCTTAAAGCACTTTTTTTTTTTTAAGAAAATTGCAATTAAATAAAAAACTAAATAAACATTCATCCCATTTTCGATTGGTTAATATTGACCAAAACTTTCGTGTCAGTTACGATGGTGGTACCCATTATTCAACGGAATATCTCGTTTGAACTTAATGCAATTTTTTCTTTTTTGAGATTATTTTTTTTTAATACATACACAAATTATGCGTTAAAAACACTTTTTCTCATACTCAGGGAAAACACATATTTTCTATAAATACTTATTAGTCAGAAAAAGTAAAAAACAAAAAAAATGATTGCAAAATAATATGAAAAAAATGTAGCTCATGTAAGTTGCAAAATTATTCTGTATGAGAGATTTAATTTGATGTGGGAATACTTAGCTAAAAACTGTACAACTAATCCAAGACATAAGGTAAAACAGTTAACTTTATCTAGCGAAGTAATGGAGCAATTATTTGGAAATTCTGCATTAACAAGTAGAAAGTGTTTGCGGTTGGAGTGCATTTACTCGTAAAATAAAAAAGTAATATCGTGTAGATAGAATTTTACAATTTAATTATAAATCAAACCAATATGATTTTTTTCTCTTTTTATAGGTTTTACAAGCTAGAATAGAATATAGAAAAAAACTTGGTGGTAAGTATTTTTATCTTTTATTTGATTGGTACATTTTTTTTTTTTTTTTAACAAGAATAAATTTCACCAAATCTATGTAAGGTATAATTGTATTGTAGAAAATATAGATAGCCCACCAGCTTTCTACGCAGATGTTCTCTTACAAAGAGCCAAAGAATATCAACTAACTTGGGAAGAGACTGGAAAAATGGCTACCGACTTTCTTATAGCTGTAAGTATATATTTTGACGAATATATAATCTATAGCTTCTTATTTTTAATAATATAACCTTGGAAGCTGTTTCCTGGATTATGCCGTTATTAATAGAAATGTGTTAATAATAATACACATCTGACAGAAAAAATATTAAATAAATTTTAAAAATAAAGCAACAGAAATAGGCCTTTAATAATTAAATCAAAAGAAATGTTAAATTCACCTTTTGATGTCAAATATTATCAGAAGGTTTCTGATAATGCTAAAAACTGTTATGCTGGCTGGTGATAGTGATGTTGAAATTACTAATAACACATTAAAAAACTTTAAAAAAGTTTGTGTTTGTGTGTGTATGTATGTGTATATAACATTTTACCTCTTGTCTTCAAAACAAACTATATTAAAATAAACATTGAACTCGATGGTTTAACATTCAGAAATAAACTATATTACCTAATGGATTCAGATCTAATTTTCGAACAGTTTACTACATATAATTATTTAAACATATAAATTATACGTATAATTATATACTTATCAACATACAATTAATTATTTCATAAATGAAATAATAAAACTTCGCTTCCATATTGAAGCTCAATTGCTAATACATTTGCGTGACAGACAGGCAATGAATTTAGAGGTTCAAAGATGACTCCTCGCTACAGCTTTTGGTTGCACATTTGTGTGGTGAACTTGATGATGACTGGTTCTATTACAGAACCCCTTTTGGTGTATGCAGAACCCTTTCTATTCCATTTCAAAAATTAATAGTGATCGTCTTCTGTTTGACAGAAGAAGTGACAAAACTGATCCTAATAAATGTACTCCTGTACAATAGAGCTTCAAGCAAGATTCTGATAAGTTTTATTTTTAATCTTGTGCTGAATTGTGGTACACAGAGTGATGAAAGTCACAATTGGAATTAAATAGTGACTCCGTATAACTATGTTATTTTCAACATAACCTCTTAATACTTCCCATTCTCCTATCCAGATTGTATTTAAAACCAACTAAATAATAGAAATATATTACAGGGATTTGATACATCAGCTGTGACAGTGTCCTATATATTATTGATGCTGGCCATATTTCCTGAACATCAAGAAGCTGTTTATAAAGAACAAGTAGAAATTTTAGGAGAAGATCCTGAAGTGGCACCAACATGGGAACAACTATCCAAAATGGAATATTTGACTAGAATTATAAAGGAAGTTATGCGACTTTATTGCCCTCTTGGTATATTTAGGAATCCTACAAATGATTTAGAATTAGGTAAGATTCAGTATATTTACTATCAATACTTTTCAAAAATTTCTAGCGTACACTCACTAGACTTCTGTTAGTGCAATTTACATAGTAATAATTATAGACATTTTTTCTTCATAGTTGTATTTTGATTAAATGTTCCGCTAATATCTTAAAGTTGCAATACTTCATCTTACCAGTCGTAAAACAAAAAAAAAATATGAGTTTAATGCTAAGTAAATATGTTTCTTCAAACTGAATATTAAATACTGATGAACGGAAAAGAGAATAATTATAATTCTAGATCAGCATCATTTATAGAATCTGTATTAATAAAGTAGCTGTGTTTTAGGAGGAAAATATAAGCTTCCGAAAGGAAGTACAGCCTTTATAGCACTTTATTACCTGCATAGAGATCCAACCTTATGGTCACATCCAAGCGAATTCTATCCAGATCATTTTCTGCCAGAAGAAAATGCCAAAAGACCAAAATGTGCCTATTTTCCATTCAGCTGGGGACCAAGATCTTGCCCAGGTAAGAAAAAAAAATTATATTTCTTTTATATTCTAATTTTATAGGGTAAAGTGGTGCAGGGTAAGGTGGCGCACTTTCGCTATTTCATTTTATAGGAATAAATAAAGAGACTTTAGGGATGATATCATACATTATTAATTTATTGTCTTAGGTTATCTAGGTTATAAAAAAAATATATTAATCTACTCATAACTAACACTTTAGGAACTATAAAAATAATGTTCAGCCGTCTGAATGCGCATTCTTGCGGATTGAGGTGTGCAAGTGTGCGCATTAAGGATAAGAGGGCGCATCCCTTACAAACGTCACATTTGTAACGACCATGATCTGTGAAGGCTGTGCACTTCTCGTGTAACCATTATCTGCAAGAAATACACTCCGTCCAATCTTCTACTATTGGTTCTTTGATAAACTTCTATTAAATTTCTGTCCCGCGCTTTCTTTTGCACTAATCCGTGCTTCCCCAGGGAGGAAATCGCTGTTTTAATGTATCTAAACTTATCCGACAAAGATATACGCACAAAACGATTTGTTGGACAAAAGTGCGCACGCAGTCTTGCACACTCTGGCATTGCGCACTCTTGCGAAAACGTTTCACCTGACTAAACAATTTTGAAACGTCACTATTGCAATCTACTGAGAGGAATGTACAAATCACTCGTGTGACAAGTATTATGATAATAACCTAACCAAAATAAGCAGGAAAAAGTAGCGCACTTTTCTAGTAATTATTACAATTCTATTTACAAAAGCCAGAAATACTACAACACAGATGTCAAAATCATTTTTTCTCGTCTAAATTCTAACGTTTAATCTCGTCTAAATTTTGTCGTATAATTTCTTTGGAAATTATATCAAAACACGTAATTTTTTTTTGTCGGTGTACACGCGACATGTTAGTGGACTGTTGTCAACTGAAGCTAGCTGCTATATGCTGTTTTGTGATTGGATGTGGTAGTCATTCAATAAGTATCAATAAAGAGTCAAAGAATTGTATATCAAAGAATAACTCAATAAGAATTATGATACATTCCGTAGATAGCAAGTCCTCTAAGAATGTTCATATTGGAAGAACTGCATCCAGAGATAAGATTTCAATTTTCTGAAGCGGTGGAACATTTTGAAATTTATATCAGAATATTCAAGTAATACGGTGTAAATTGTAGGAGTTGAACGAATTCGTATATTTGGTTTAATCAAGTCCAAAGTGACCGAACAAGTTTATATCTGATTTTCCAAAGCGGCCATCACAATGAAACGATAATTCGTTTCTTCAGGGAATTTCAACAACGTTATTTATGTGAAGGAAATGGATTTTTGTTGTTTTTTTTTTGGATTAGCGACATTTGATGACTTGAATCAATTAATAAGAGCATGAATCCAAGCGTCAAAGTATCAGCTGGAAATATATCCCGGGTCACTAGCAAAATAAACATTGAGAACCATCTGCCGGCAATGTTATTTAACATATCTGAAAATAGAGTGGTGAAAAACAGTAGGCCTACAGAGTGAAAGAGTGGTCTTATCTTAGAACAACACTTCCTCATGAGGCATAATATACTTGAAACTATTCTGAAATTAAGTAAGTAAGTACTGTCCCAAAACTTTGCTACTGTTCCAAAGGAGACGATGACTCTGATGACTTGCTCCAAACTAACTGTGGAGACAGTTGGGCTAATTGTAACTCAAAGTACAAACACAAACACAAGTCGGGAAGTAAACTCTATTATTACAGATCAACATACACGTTATTATTCTCGAATTGATGTTGATTGAACTGTTCATGTGGCCCAATGTCTTTATTCTTGCCCGTCGCCACCATCGGGAAGGAGCAAGCTTCGATTTATATTTTTCCTCGATTAAACCTTCCGTGCGGGTCTAGCTGGTACCGTGGCTGGGAACTCTCGAGTGTATACCAACCGCACAGTGAAGGTCAAAGAAGCGGTGGCCCGCTGAAAGTTGTTTACTGGTTTATATCCCGAAGGCGACTAGCAGCCGAGATAGTGGTACCTATTGACCACTAACAGATGGTACCACACTGACATTCTGTTCGAAGACTGTCTAGCTATGTTGGTTAGCTACTTCCAACTGTATTAATTTTAATCTTCCCACAACTGAAAAATGACCAATAAAATCATAAGTTTTTTAAATAAAATGAAGTACTTAAATGTTGTTTTCTTTGTTAATTTTTTAATTTATTTTTTTTAAATTTCTTTGCAGGTAGTGTTTATGCGATGGCAGCTAATAAAACGCTCGTTTCGACCGTTATTAGAAAGTATAAAATTGAATCAGACTTAACGTTTGACAAACTGGAATACAAATATTCTTTGTTATTGGAGGTCAGCCAGGGATACATGGTCAGAATTAAGCCAAGAAATTGAAATTGCTGAAAATAATGCAGGAAATAATTATTTTTTTTATAATTAAATGAACAAGTTTAATGTATTTAAAATTTTTTGTCTTCAGTATGCCGAATTAAATTAAAATTAAATATCATTTGGTCTTCCTTGGACGAATTAAATTAAAAAAAAAAAAAAATTACTTTCGTTATTTTCTATTTCCTGAAGAATATTTGCATTTATTTTGGTACAGTTTTTTTAACCTTCCGTCGGGCGCGGTATTTTCTCAGCGGAATCGGGCGCGGTGTATCAAAATGATCATAATACTTATTTAATTGTTTTTGTTTTAGATTATTATAATTTTATTGCTTTTGGTTACACATATTTAGATTATAAACAAAATGCAAGAATTTCAAAATAATCTAATTTATAAAACTACAAGATTTATAACTTTTCACTAACTTTCAAAAAATTCACAATTTGAAAATTATAATATTTTTACTTAAACACAGAAAAACATAATATCAAAAATGACAATAGACAAACTAAATTATTATTCAAACTCATCACTTTGATTACGTTGTGGACTTTGCAGTTCTTTGCTGCAATCAATGCAAAAATTGTTTGTATGCATCAAACATATAGCTTTCTTGCATGTTTTACACCTATATTTTGTTAATCTTTTTTTCGATGTACATGTCTGACATCTCGTTCGTTTATTGGGTTCTTCATTCTCTCCAGGCTCTTTATGTTGTTCCTCAAGTACAGGTCTGTAACGTTTAAGTCGCAGTTGAAGATCTATATGCATTCCTGAAGTATCTAAACTTCTTCTAACCAGATGAGGTAAAACTAATGCATGAGACAACTGTTTTAAGAACAATCTTCTCCGAATAGAATTTTCACATTGATCGTTTCCAAAATGAATAATTTGAGCATTGATTCCACTTATATTAATCAAAGCAAAAAATATAACCATAGGCCAACGACGTACATTCCTTGCTACGTTATATGACGCACATAATTTATCAGTGGTGTCTACCGCACCTTTTGTTTTATTATAAAATGTTATTATAGAAGGTTTTTGTTTATCTCCAGTATCAGGGTCTATAGAGTTATCTTCATGTAAGCTTGATGCTAAGATTACGCACTTTCCTTTTTTAGGAACGTACGATACCAAGGTGCAACCTTCTTTGAAACCAAAGAAGCTGGTGTGAATATTCCTCCTCTTGCTTACAATGAACTCTAGTGGAATCTGACGCTTGTTTCTCTTTACTGTTCCAACAAAAGAAAGATTCTTTTTTCGTAACTCATCTATAAGTTCAATACTGGTAAACCAGTTGTCGCAAGTTACATTTCTTCCAGATTGATATATAGGTTTACAAAGTCGCAAAACAACATCCAAGGGTTTGTTGCTTACTCGATATTCGCCTTCAGGCTGTAAGCCAGCATATATTTCTAGATTATACAAATAAAACACTTGGGCGTCCACAAGTGCATAGATCTTTATACCATATTTATTTGGCTTACTGGGTATATACTGTCTGAATCCACATCTTCCACGAAATCCTTCTAATTTTTCGTCTATAGTGACATTTTCGCCCAAACTGTACGACTTTTGACAATTTCTAACGAAAACTGAAAATATTTCGCGAATCGATGAAAGTTTATCTTCTTTTCTTCTTTCATCTCGAGTAGTTCTGTCATCAAATCGAAGACATCGCATAATAAATTTGAACCGTTTTATACTCATCACCAGACGAAATTTTTCAATACCATCACCATCAGCCCCCCAAAGATCTTCCAAACTTTGCCTATTGCTCCTGTTAATACCGGCTAAAAACAAGAGGCCTATGAAGGCTTTCAACTCAGTAATATCTATATGTTTGGTATCTCTCTCACGTTGGAACGACTGTTTGATTGAATCAATGTACTGGTTTGTGTACTGAACGATAACATTCAATATATCATCATTCACAATGCAATTCCAGCATTCCAAAGGAGTTTTTGCCGCCTTTGCATTACCTATTACCCCAGGTAATTTTCGAATTAAATTGTGCCTTCTCGAACGTATCCTTTGAAACGGTGGAGTTTTGTTCCATTTTGTTTCTTTATCCTTTCCCATAAAATAAGCATCATCACTTACTTCATAACCCTCATCATTTTCATCAACTTCCTCCTCCGTGTCTGTATTCTCTTGCCGAATTTCAACTTGATCTTCACCATCACTATCAGTTTCATCTTCAAAATCTTCATCTAGATAATCATCACTCTCTTCAAATAATATTTTGTGAGCTTCTTCAACATCTTTTGGATCGAGTAAATTATAGCGTCTTCCCGCCATAATCAGTGTAATTAATCTAAAATATTTAAAAATATAGATACACTCAGATCATAGTTGTGTGAAGTAAGTTACCTGATAAGATAAAAGTGTAAATGTACTTACCAAACAGAATAAATATAAAAATTATAATTTTTATAAAATATAGCGCGGATGGGCGCAGTGTATCAAAATGATCAAACTGCCTGTAGCACAAACTTGGAAAAACTAAAAATGAAGTAAACACTGTCATTGTGTAAATGGACGACAATAGTGAGGGTACTGACTCCTAGAGGTCTCTGATATCTCTTGTTTAAAAATAATGAAAAAAAATGTTGTGTATGTATCAGTTAGATCAGCCGCGCCCGACGGAAGGTTAAATGTTGTCTACACCCAATTTATCGTTACAACTATTATTACTCTCATTACAGAGAATCTCTATATCGTTTTTAGCAGAACATTCTACAGTAACTCCGCCATTAGAGATTCCCTTAATGTTTTCTACACCCCATTTCTCGTTACAACTATTATTAATCTCATTACAGAGAATCTCAATATCGTTTTTAGCAGAACATTCTGCAATAACTTCGGCATTAGAGATTCCCTTAATGTTTTCTACACCCAATTTATCGTTACAACTATTATTAATCTCAGTACAGAGGATCACTATATCGTTTTTAGCAGAACATTCTACAATAACTCCGCCATTAGAGATTCACTTAATGTTTTCTACACCCAATTTATCGTTACAACTATTATTAATCTCATTACAGAGAATCTCTATATCGTTTTTAGGAGAACATTCTACAATAACTTCGCCATTAGAGATTCCCTTAATGTTTTCTACACCCTATTTATCGTTACAACTATTATTAATCTCATTACAGAGAATCTCTATATCGTTTTTAGCAGAACATTCTACAATAACTCCGCCATTAGAGATTCCCCTAATGTTTTCTACACCCAATTTATCGTTACAGCTATTATTAATGTCATTACAGAGGAACCACTATATCGTTTTAGCAGAAAAACATTCTACAATAACTCCGCCATTAGGATGCCCTTAATTTCTTTACACCCCAATTATCGTTAAACTACTAGTATTCTCATTACAGACTATCTCTATCTCGTTTTCAGCAGAACATCTACAATCAACTCGCCTTAGAGATTCACTAATGTTTTCTACACCCATTTATCGTTACAACTATTATTAATCTCAGTTCAGAGAAGCTCTATATCGTTTTTAGGAGAACATTTACATACTCGCGCATTAGAGATTCCCTTAAGGTTTTCTACACCCAATTATCGTACAAATATAATTAATTCATTACAGAGAATCTCTATATCGTTTTTAGCAGGACCATTCTACAATAGCTCCGCAATTAGAGATTCCCTAATGTTTCTACACCCAATTATCGTTACAAAACTATTATTAATCTCATTACAGAGAATCTCTATATCGTTTTTAGCAGAACATTCTACAATAACTCCGCCATTAAAGATTCCCTTAATGTTTTCTACACCCAATTTATCGTTACAACTATTATTAATCTCATTACAGAGAATCTAGATATCGTTTTTAGGAGAACGTTCTACAATAACTCAGCCATTAGAGATTCCCTTAATGTTGTCTACACCCAATTTATCGTTACAACTACTATTAATCTCATTACAGACTATCTCTATATCGTTTTCAGCAGAACATTCTACAATAACTCCGCCATTAGAGATTCACTTAATGTTTTCTACACCCAATTTATCGTTACAACTATTATTAATCTCATTTCAGAGAATCTCTATATCGTTTTTAGGAGAACATTCTACAATAACTCCGCCATTAGAGATTCCCTTAATGTTTTCTACACCCAATTTATCGTTACAACTATTATTAATCTCATTACAGAGAATCTCTATATCGTTTTTAGCAGAACATTCTACAATAACTCCGCCACTAGAGATTCCCTTAATGTTTTCTACACCCAATTTATCGTTACAGCTATTATTAATGTCCGTACAGAGAATCACTATATCGTTTTTAGCAGAACATTCTACAATAACTTCGGCATTAGAGATTCCCTTAATATTTTCTACACCCAATTTATCGTTACAACTATTATTAATCTCATTACAGAGGATCACTATATCGTTTTTAGCAGAACATTCTACAATAACATTGCCATTAGAGATTCCCTTAATGTTTTCTACACCGAATCTATCGATACAAGTATTATTAATCTCATTACAGAGAATCTCTATATCGTTTTTAGCAGAACATTCTACAATAACTCCGCCATTAGAGATTCGCTTAATGTTTTCTACACCCAATTTATCGTTACAACTATTATTATCTCATTACAGAGAATCTCTATATCGTTTTTAGGAGAACATTCTACAATAACTCCGCCATTAGAGATTCCCTTAATGTTTTCCACACCCAATTTATCGTTACAACTATTATTAATCTCATTACAGAGAATCTCTATATCGTTTTTAGGAGAACATTCTACAATAACTCCGCCGAGGATTCCCTTAATGTTTTCCACACCCATGTATCGTACAACGTATTATTAATCTCATTACAGAGAATCTAGATATCGTATTTAGCAGAACGTTCTACAATAACTCCGCCATTAGAGATGCCCTTAATGTTTGCTACACCCAATTTATCGTTACAACTATTATTAATCTCATTACAGAGAATCTCTATATCGTTTTTAGCAGAACATTCTACAATAACTCCGCCACTAGAGATTCCCTTAATGTTTTCTACACCCAATTTATCGTTACAGCTATTATTAATGTCATTACAGATAATCACTATATCGTTTTTAGCAGAACATTCTACAATAACTTCGGCATTAGAGATTCCCTTAATATTTTCTACACCCAATTTATCGTTACAACTAATATTAATCTCATTACAGAGGATCACTATATCGTTTTTAGCAGAACATTCTACAATAACATTGCCATTAGAGATGCCCTGATGTTTTCTACAACCGAATCTTCGATACAATATTATTAATCTCATTGCAGAGAATCGCTATTCGTTTTTGCCAGAACTTCTAACAATACTCTCCGCATTGGGATTCCCTTAATGTTTTTCTACACCCAATTTATCGCTTCAACTTTATTAATCCCTGTACAGAGAACACTATATCGTTTTTTAGCAGAACATTCTACATAACTTCGGGCATTAGAGATTCCCCTATTTCTACACCCAATTTATCGTTTACCCAACTATTTATACTCAGGTACAGAGGATCACTATATCGTTTTGCAGAACATTCTACATAACTCCGCAATTAGAGATTCACTTAATGTTGTTTGCACCCAATTTATCGTTACAACTATTCTTAATCTCATTACAGAGAATCTAGATATCGTTTTTAGCAGAACGTTCTACAATAACTCCGCCATTAGAGATGCCCTTAATGTTTGCTACACCCAATTTATCGTTACAACTATTATTAATCTCATTACAGAGAATCTCTATATCGTTTTTAGCAGAACATTCTACAATAACTCCGCCATTAGAGATTCCCTTAATGTTTTCTACACCCAATTTATCGTTACAGCTGTTATTAATGTCATTACAGAGAACCACTATATCGTTTTTAGCAGAACATTCTACAATAACTCCGCCATTAGAGATTCACCTAATGTTGTCTACACCCAATTTATCGTTACAACTACTATTAATCTCATTACAGACTATCTCTATATCGTTTTCAGCAGAACATTCTACAATAACTCCGCCATTAGAGATTCACTTAATGTTTTCTTCACCCAATTTATCGTTACAACTATTATTAATCTCATTTCAGAGAATCTCTATATCGTTTTTAGGACATTCTACAATAACTCCGCCATTAGAGATTCCCTTAATGTTTTCTACACCCAATTTATCGTTACAACTATTATTAATCTCATTACAGAGAATCTCTATATCGTTTTTAGCAGAACATTCTACAATAGCTCCGCAATTAGAGATTCCCTTAATGTTTTCTACACCAAATTTATCGTTACAGCTATTATTAATGTCATTACAGAGAATCACTATATCGTTTTTAGCAGAACATTCTACAATAACTTCGGCATTAGGGATTCCCTTAATGTTGTCTACACCCAATTTATCGTTACAACTACTATTAATAACATTACAGGCTATCTCTATATCGTTTTCAGCAGAACATTCTACAATAACTCCGCAATTAGAGATTCCCTTAATGTTTTCTACACCAAATTTATCGTTACAACTATTATTAATCTCATTACAGAGAATCCCTATATCGTTTTTAGAGAACATTCTACAATAACTTCGGCATTAGAGATTCCCTTAATGTTTTCTACACCCAATTTATCGTTACAACTATTAATTATCTCATTACAGAGAATCACTATATCGTTTTTAGCAGAACATTCTACAATAACTTTGCCATTAGAGATTCCCTTAATGTTTTCTACACCGAATCTATCGAAACAAGTATTATTAATCTCATTACAGAGAAACTCTATATCGTTTTTAGCAGAACATTCTACAGTAACTCCGCCATTAGAGATTCCTTTAATGTTGTCTACACCCAATTTATCGTTACAACTATTATTAATCTCATTTCAGAGAATCAAGATATCGTTTTTAGCAGAACATTCTACAATAACTCCGCCATTAGGGATTCCCTTAATGTTTTCTACACCCAATTTATCGCTACAACTATTATTAATCCCATTACAGAGAATCACTATATCGTTTTTAGCAGAACATTCTACAATAACTTCGGCATTAGAGATTCCCTTAATGTTTTCTACACCCAATTTGTCGTTACAACTATTATTAATCTCATTACAAAGGATCACTATATCGTTTATAGGAGAACATTCTACAATAACTTCGGCATTAGAGATTCC
>JAAEAF010013586.1:0-43691 GCA_011037195.1 Triatoma infestans | reverse complement strand
ATATCGTTTTTAGCAGAACATTCTACAATAACTCCGCCATTAGAGATTCCCTTAATGTTTTCTACACCCAATTTATCGGTACAACTATTATTAATCTCATTACAGAGGATCACTATATCGTTTTTAGCAGAACATTCTACAATAACTCCGCCATTAGAGATTCCCTTAATATTGTCTACACCCAATTTATCGTTACAACTACTATTATTCTCATTACAGACTATCTCTATATCGTTTTCAGCAGAACATTCTACAATAACTCCGCCATTAGAGATTCACTTAATGTTTTTTACACCCAATTTATCGTTACAACTATTATTAATCTCATTTCAGAGAATCTCTATATCGTTTTTAGGAGAACATTCTACAATAACTCCGCCATTAGAGATTCCCTTAATGTTTTCTACACCCAATTTATCGTTACAACTATTATTAATGTCATTACAGAGAATCTCTATATCGTTTTTAGCAGAACATTCTACAATAGCTCCGCAATTAGAGATTCCCTTAATGTTTTCTACACCAAATTTATCGTTACAGCTATTATTAATGTCATTACAGAGAATCACTATATCGTTTTTAGCAGAACATTCTACAATAACTTCGGCATTAGGGATTCCCTTAATGTTGTCTACACCCAATTTATCGTTACAACTACTATTAATAACATTACAGGCTATCTCTATATCGTTTTCAGCAGAACATTCTACAATAACTCCGCAATTAGAGATTCCCTTAATGTTTTCTACACCAAATTTATCGTTACAACTATTATTAATCTCATTACAGAGAATCCCTATATCGTTTTTAGAGAACATTCTACAATAACTTCGGCATTAGAGATTCCCTTAATGTTTTCTACACCCAATTTATCGTTACAACTATTAATTATCTCATTACAGAGAATCACTATATCGTTTTTAGCAGAACATTCTACAATAACTTTGCCATTAGAGATTCCCTTAATGTTTTCTACACCGAATCTATCGAAACAAGTATTATTAATCTCATTACAGAGAAACTCTATATCGTTTTTAGCAGAACATTCTACAGTAACTCCGCCATTAGAGATTCCTTTAATGTTGTCTACACCCAATTTATCGTTACAACTATTATTAATCTCATTTCAGAGAATCAAGATATCGTTTTTAGCAGAACATTCTACAATAACTCCGCCATTAGAGAGTCCCTTATGTTTTCTACACCCAATTTATCGTTACAACTATTATTAATCTCATTACAGAGAATCTGTATATCGTTTTTAGGAGAACATTCTACAATAACTCCGCCATTAGAGATTCCCTTAATGTTTTCGACACCCAATTTATCGGTACAACTATTATTAATCTCATTACAGAGAATCTCTATATCGTTTTTAGCAGAACATTCTACAATAACTGTGCCATTAGAGATTCCCTTAATGTTTTCTACACCCAATTTATCGTTACAGCTATTATTAATGTCATTACAGAGAATCTCTATATCGTTTTTAGCAGAACATTCTACAGTAACTCCGCCATTAGAGATTCCCTTAATGTTTTCTACACCGAATCTATCGATACAAGTATTATTAATCTCATTACAGAGAATCTCTATATCGTTTTTAGGAGAACATTCTACAATAACTCCGCCATTAGAGATTCCCTTAATGTTTTCTACATCCAATTTATCGTTACAACTATTACTAATCTCATTACAGAGAATCTCTATATCGTTTTTAGCAGAACATTCTACAATAACTCCGCCATTAGAGATTCCCTTAATGATTTCTACACACAATTTATCGTTACAGCTATTATTAATGTCATTACAGAGAATCACTATATCGTTTTTACCAGAACATTCTACAATAACTCCGCCATTAGAGATTCCCTTAATGTTGTCTACACCCAATTTATCGTTACAACTATTATTAATCTCATTACAGAGAAACTCTATGTCGTTTTTAGCAGAACATTCTACAGTAACTCCGCAATTAGAGATTCCCTTAATGTTTTCTAGACCCAATTTATCGTTACAGCTATTAATAATCTCATTACAGAGAATCTCTATATCGTTTTTAGGAGAACATTCTACAATATCTCCGCCATTAGAGATTCCTTTAATGTTGTCTGCACCCAATTTATCGTTACAACTATTATTAATCTCATTACAGTGAATCAAGATATCGTTTTTAGCGGAACATTCTACAATAACTCCGGCATTAGGGATTCCCTTAATGTTTTCTACACCCAATTTATCGCTACAATTATTATTAATCTCATTACAGAGAATCTCTATATCGTTTTTAGGAGAACATTCTACAATAACTCCGCCATTAGTGTTTCCTTAATGTTTTGTACACCCAATTTATCGTTACAACTACTTTAATCTCATTACAGAGAATATATCGTTTTTAGCAGAACATTCTACAATAACTCCGCCATTAGAGATTCCCTTAATGTTTTCTACACCCAATTTATCGTTACAACTATTATTAATCACATTACAGAGAATCTAGATATCGTTTTTAGCAAAACGTTCTACAATAACTCCGCCACTAGAGATGCCCTTAATGTTTGCTACACCCAATTTATCGTTACAACTATTATTAATCTCATTACAGAGAATCTCTATATCGTTTTTAGCAGAACATTCTACAATAACTCCGCCATTAGAGATTCCCTTAATGTTTTCTACACCCAATTTATCGTTACAACTATTATTAATCTCATTATAGAGAATCTCTATATCGTTTTTAGCAGAACATTCTACAATAACTCCGCCATTAGTGTTTCCTTAATGTTTTGTACACCCAACTTATCGTTACAGCTATTATTAACCTCATTACAGAGAATCTCTATATCGTTTTTAGTAGAACATTCTACAATAACTCCGCCATTAGACATTCCCTTAATGTTTTCTACGCCCAATTTATCGTTACAACTATTATTAATCTCATTACACAGAATCTCTATATCGTTTTTAGCAGAACATTCTACAATAACTCCGCCATTAGAGATTCTCTTAATGTTTTCTACACCCAATTTCAGTTTACATGGATCTATATTTTCTTTTAATACTTGTTTAGTATCAGCAATACTTTGTTCTTTTTTAGGTTTTATAATAGCTTTGTAAGTAACATTATGAACTTTTTCCACTAACTTTTTAACCGAAATTGCTGCTTTTTCGGCATAAGTTGGTGTTAGTGCAGATGCCTTTTCTTTAGCCAATAGTTTCGTTTTAATGCATTTACTCGCTGTTTGTAATAGTTGTTTACTTCAATTAATATTTGAGCTGCCTTCAAAATATCCTTTTTTTAATTCATTTTTTAAATTACCGCTCAGTACTCACATTTTTTAATCATGTAATAGCACGTGTGAAACTTTCATCATTTTTTCTCAAAAACGGCTCCGACGATTTTCTTCAAACTTGATGTATCAACTACATATAGAAAGAGCTACAACTTTTATTTGAAACTTTTCGCTTGGAAAATTATTTAAGGACAGATATGGGCGAGCGGTGGGGTTAGGTTCAGCTAAAGTGCTATTTCAGTTTATTAGACAATTCTGTCATCTAAACAATGTTAATTACAATTAAATATGTTGTTGAAATTCCGAGTTTGATAAAAATCGGATAACCGGAAGTACGTTTACTTTACCACTTTACTAAACGATTTTTTCACTTTTTCGAGATTTTCTCAAAAATTGCTCCGACGATTTTCTTGAAACTTCTTATATAAACTAAACATACAATGATGTATAACTTTTATTTATAACATTTGTCTGGTAGAATTCATTTAAGGGCACTTTTAGGGGAGGGGTGGGGTTATATTTTCTCTAAAATGCTCTCATAGGTGAATATACAATTCTATCATCCAAACAAAATTAATTAGAAATAATTAGATGGCCAAAATTCTGAGTTTCAAGAAAATAGTAAACCGAAAGTGCGCTTTTAATGAACAGTTTTTCAGTTTTCGACGAATTTCATTAAATTTGTCAATTATACGTTTGAGAACTGGAGTAAGAAAAAGTTGTGTGAGTGTTTCACACCAGATTTTTTGTGATGTGATCTGACTGTGCCAATGTGTGGATTTTTATATATTATTTTTATATTTATAAAAATTTGATGTTGATATTGGTACCTAAAACATCACTAAGATATATGACCCAGCAAAGAATCGATTCTAGACATTTCCTTTGAACCGAAACACTTTTTTTGATAATACAAATTTCCGTTAAGTTAACCACTTAATTTTCGAACTCAAACGTACAACTCTTTTTTTCACAGTTCTTCTCTGAGTGCACAGTGACAGATTTATTGTTAATTTAACATATTTAATTGTAGGGGAGGGATGCAATTTTTTACCTGGCTCCTGGCTTACTTCATGATTTCTATCTAGCCAAGCTACTAATAATGATAGGTAATGTGTATTTAAAAAAAAATGTTGAACCCCCACATATCCAAGTCAGAAGCCGCCACTGCTTAGCCCTGTAATATAACTACAAAATGACAATTTCTTTTTAAACTTTAAATTCTACTCATTTATCTTAATTAATATAAAATTGCGGGGGGGGGGGGTACAAACATACTAACCCAAGTAACTAGAGAAGTGTTTACTTTTTAACACAGAAGAGCGCGCCAATGACACTAAAACAAACGCACATAAAATTTTAAATTTTACGCACAACTATCTAAAATAATTTCTTTGAAAACAATGTGACAAATAAAAGTGATGGATTCATGTCTGTGCAATAAAGATTCCAAATTTAAAGGAAATCGTTATGGACGCTTTTGAGAGAATTCCAAAAAACTCGGAAACCTATTCCCCTTCAAATTTTGAATTCCAGCAACGCTTCTTTCGTATATTACATAGGCATTAGAAACATAGATTTCCAAGAAACCAACAACTTTAAAAACACTTGGAGTAGTTAATCCAAACCTGCTTAGCAATTCCGGCAGACGTTATACGATTAGCAACTTCATCTGTTGTGCAGCGTCTACGCTTGTGCCGTTTAAGCCGAGGAAGTCATTTTAAATAAATAGGAAATATTTTTTTATAGATATTTTGTAAATAAACTGGAATATGGTTTTGTTTTAATGATGTTTTCTCTGATTCTTAAGTCCCTCATGGTTTCAAAGTAGATTTCAAGTGTTGGCAGCTCTCTCTTATTTATTAGAAATTAATTAGTAAATCCGCTTTTAATTTTAGTTTTTGAAACAGAGAAATAGGAAAAAACAACGATACTTTAATCTTTATGATTTAATATCTCGGCAGCGGTTTGAAATATTGAAGTGAAATTAACGGCATTTTTCTTCATTTTTTTCAGTAGTTTTAATACAGTAGTAACAAGTGGGGGTCAAAAAATATCGCCACTTTCAACCACCAATTTAAGGTGTTAGGCGGCAATAAAATTAAAAAAAATTAACACCATCATAAACTAGAGCGAAAATCCTTCAACAAACGTTGTGTCACTTTTTTGATATATTCCTTCGTTTAATAGTTATTTCAAAAGTGGCCCTATATATATATATATATATATACTGTATTACGTAAGAGAAGTGTAAGAGAAAGTGATAAGAATGTTCCATATTAGATTTCTTCATTTTTTAGATATTGTGTACACACATACAAATCCAAGTCATTAAAAATAATTATTTACGAATTCAGTGGTCTCTCTCTCAGTTACATGCTCCCAATTACTTCTTCTTTCCATCATTAAAAATCTTATGTATATATATAATAAATAGACATGCTTTCTCGTCACTGGATTTTAGTTTTATTCATAAACAAAGTTACTTCAAACATGGAATGTTTACAATACATTTAATTTTCCTAAATATTATATGAAAGGTACTGGCAGTATAACGGAAAATCAATTTACTGGCGCAATGACCGCTGCTAGGTATGTTGAAGAACGTCTTCTAGTCGCTGCAATACCATTGGCTCCATTTATCTGGCACAGTTTCATGCACCCTAGGAAGACTGTAAAAAAAGTGATGGATTGTTCTGTACGTTTTCTGCTCATGAATCCTATAGAACTGAAATCAATTTAATCTCAACGTACACCCATCTTCTACTATAAGAGCTCCTGAAGAAGGGCACCAGTGGTATCCGAAACGTAGAGCAACAAAGAATTCTTTTTTCATTAAAAACTCCTCTAGCCATTGCCATCATAAACATCTCATTATAATTTGAAGCCTGACGATTTGAAAACTATTTTTTAATTTTTTCGTTCTTTTTTATTTTTTACATCTCCAAATCAACAGTTTGTGTAAAATAATTAACACTGCAATATATTATTTGGATATTCGAATTTTAGTAAAAATAGATTGTAGCAATAAATGTTATTTATTAATGGAAAAAACTAAGTGTCCCATTTTTTTGTGATTGGCTGAGTGTAGTTAATCCCAATAATCACCCGTATAAATTTTATCTTGACCTTATTTTATAGAAAAAAAAAAAATAATTTCTAGAGTGACACGTAGTCTTAATTTGTGCGCTTAAACTGTGACCAAAGATCGGACTGCAAAAAACGGTGTTTCATCTGTTGTCGGCTTAAATGACCAGTTCGGCCATATTGCCGCCAAAAACAAAGAGAAAACTAAAGTCACAGAAAAGCTATATATACTACAATTTTATAAATAACTAAACAACTAAATTGTAAACTTCACCATTAAATATACAAATTTTAAGAGAGCTCTTCTTTTTCATATTTAATATAAAAATTGTAATGATAAAATTTGAGTGAGAACATGATTGTTATGTTGGTCCAACCGTCACACCGACCAGAATGTGACTTAAAATAGCAACCACTGCTGTATGAATAGTAATGAGCTTATATTATGTATGTCAGCTGACAACTCAGTCATTAATAATAATATTTAAATTTCAAGAGATAAAAAGGAAACCTGCGTGGCGGGGGGGGCACTCCACAAACATTTCCAAAAATAAATTTACAGAGTCCATAAAATAAAATAAAAAAGACCTGACGCGAAAGCAAATCACACGATTTTTGCTTTAGTTGTGTTTAATACAATAATTGGGACTTTTTTATTTTCTAGTATTGCTGTTAAAAGGGCAGTATTGCAATCTTATTCTTGACTGAAATTGAGCTTTCTTGGGAAATACATGTTCTGAGATCACTTGAGTCCGAAAAAGTGTTGTTTTCACTTTTTACCTTCTCTTACCCCTCTAGTAAGAAGGAAGCAGTGCGATCGTGCCAGATTTTCGTAACTGATTTTCACCGGAAATTCACGTTTTGAGGTCCCCTGAGTCCAAAATTTTCATAAATTAGTCTCTCTCTCTCTCTCTCTCTTGTATTTTGGTTTTTTAATGTTTTATTTATTACTGGTTAAATAATAATAAACTGTGTTGGTGTGGCGGACATCACCTGTGCATATATTGACGGCAAACTGGGAGCATTGGGCCGGCCAGATGTTCTCATCAAGTTGCCCTTCAATGTAATAACTGTCCACAAGAACTACACCAGCTGACCAAACCAACTACAAATACTTGTCCGCAAAATTCAACTACGATCTAATTGATCTCGTTAGATTGAAATAACGTTCATAGGTTCTCCCCACTCAAATTCTACAGATTAGATAACTGGAGATTGATAAGGACTGGATTTTGATCATCATCCACTACAGCAACCAGAAGAGCCTGGCCTGCAAGAACTTATTTCTGTTCTGATTCGTTCATTTAAAGTTTGAAGAGAATCGAAATTGAAATAGGAAGAAACCCGCCTTTTTTCTGTCTGCTGTTAGAGGAAGTATAGTAATCGAGTCAACTTTTCGATATTGTTTTCACCGAGAAACATGGTTTGGAGGTCCTCAGAGTCCAAAAAAAAGTGGCTCTTAGAAAGTAGTCTGTGTGTGTGTGTGTGTGTGTGTGTGTGTGTGTGTGTGTGTGTGTGTTTTGAACAGCATAGCTCAAAATCGAACCGACTTATGGCACCCATTGTAATATGACCACGTAGTATATTTGACTATTTATGGCTTAATCAACACTCCAAAAATATTAGGTCTGCAGAGGATACCTAAGGTCTCAGCCTAGAGATCAATTTAGTGGAGTCAGCCTTTCCTGTTTAAAAAAAAGGTTGGAGTGCTTGTCAAGTTAATTACGATAAAATTCAATTCTACTTACTCGGTTAAGTTGCCAAATCTAGAATATGGTAAATCGATTTTTCACCAATAATGAATGTTAATCTTATAAAGGTGTTGGAGCACGTTCCAATGTTCTAAATTACATTGCAGTTGGCTTTTTGCTGGAAAGCTGGACGTTGGTTGCAGCTCTCCTGGAGCCACTCCAGAAAGAAAATAGTCATGGGAAAATAGAAATATACGAAGTTTATAGAAAACTCAAAAACAAGTTCCGAATGAAACTCAATTTAGAAAATTTGACTGGTTCACAACAGTTTCTCTTAACAGCATCAAGAGAAAGAAAATAACGAACCAACAACGGAGTACACGTCATCATTTTATAACAGATGGGCCTCCTCCCGACACAGTCTGTATCCTTAGATCAAGCCGCTCTCCTACTTGTTACCACGTATGGTTGGAAAAACATTTCTGAGAGAAGAATTCTGTGGGTGTGTGTATGGGGTGGGGGTAAAATAAATGATATGAAGGGATGATAAGGTAAGAAGTACGTGCAGCCAGGCAGGATTAAGGTGGACAATCCTTATTCAAATATGTTCTGGTCGATACTCATTGAAAGTACCCAAGGACAAAGAAGTAGTAATATATATATATATATATAGCGGACCAAGGCTGCTATATGTATATATATAGCGGACCAAGGCTGCCTCCTACTAGAACACCCCAAGCATCCTTATGTTAGACCAGCCGTCCTAAACTTCGTGTAAAGTACGCTTTACTTAACCCTTATTTTTGTCCTAACACATCCACAGAACATACATACAAACACAAATAAGAGCCAGTGTAACACCTAAGCAACATTTCACTAATGTAAAGAGAACAATAGACATTTATTCTTTTCTATATTTGTCAAAAAACTGAATTATCCGGTGTGAAACACTCACAGCAGACATTCTCTCTTTCAACCATTTTATACTTCCTCTTACTCCTAGAGGAAATGTTGCCATCGTGTCAAATTTTTGATATCAAGCTCTTACCGGAAATACACGTTTTGAGGTTCTGTGGTCTGTGTGTGTGTGTATCTATGTGAATTTAGCTCAAAAACGAAAAATCGCAGAAAGTTCAAACTTGATATTTCGTTCAGGTATCACAATGGGATCTGACAGTAAGTTCTCTGTCAAAATTCCACAACCGGAAGTACTACTGTATTAAATGGATTTTTTTTTCTTTCAGTTATGGTGATTTTCTCAAAAACAGCTCAAATGATTTTTCTTTAGACTTGGAATATTAACTACACACACAAACAGCTACTACTTTTATTTGTGGTATTCCTCTTATTATCTATTTCAGTAGCATGAACTAAATAATATTAATTAGATTTAAATATGTTGCAAAAATTAACGAGTCCGAGGAAGTACTTCGGTACACCGGAAGTACGTTTTTACTGAATAATTTTTCCAGTTTTTTGAATTTTCTCCATAAAGAACACCGTTGGATTTCATTAAATTTTTTTATATAATTATGAATATAAGAGACCTCTCACTTCTGTTTTAAACTTTTGCAGAGAAAATTCAATTAAAGAAGTTTTGAGGCCGGGAGGTTATTCTTTCTTCAAAAAAGGCATTTCATTAAGTTCAGATTCTCCCAATTGAAGAAAAAAAAACATTAAGTTTGAAGAAAAATTGTGAATAGTGTAAACAGCTGTACGAGAACGTGGTTTGTTTTATTCTTCACACTGGCAGTATAGTTACAGCGTTCAATTATTGTTATACATATATTATTATTATTATTATAATACCAAATACATATACAATGATATAATACTGTCATCAGGCCAAAAGTTCAAGTTGTCTATTGTTTAACTGACTTATGAAGGTTTTTTCGGGGTGGGTGGTAATGAGCTGCAAGTGTCAATCTTTCCTCTAGAAGAGTGTCACTTCGGTGCATGTACGGACTACCTCCACCTATGTAGTAATATATTATATGGTTATTAAAAAACACTACTAGAATCAGACCTTTGAAGGAAGTCCAGTTGTTAACAGAATATTCTGAGTTTTGTGGAATACCTGAGAGGAAGTTATCGATACAACCTCTTAACCGGAAGTATCACATTACCGTATATTTTATTTGTACTTTCTCTTACTCCTAGTAAGAGGAAGTATTGCAATCATGCCAAATTTTCGATATCGAGTTTTCACCGGAAATATCTGTTTTGAGGTCCTCTGAGTCCAAAAAAGTGGTTTTTAGAAAATGGTGTGCGCGCGCGCGTGTGTGTGTGTGTCTATGTATGTGAACAGCATAGCTCAAAAACGAAAAATCCTAGATAGTTCAAACTCGATATTCCGTTTAGGTATCACCATGGGATCCGACGGTAGGTCATCTGTCAAAATTCCTCAACCGGAAGTACCACTTTACTGCATGGTTTTTTCACTTTCTTGCGATTTTCTCAAACATGGCCCCAATGATTTTCTTCAAATTTGGTATATCAATTACGCATACAAAAAACGTTTACTTAAACCATTTGTATGGGAAAATTCATTTAAGGGCACTTTTGGGGAGAGGTGGGGTCAGGTTTTCCTCTAAAGTGGTATATTACTTTACTATACAATTCGGTCATCTAAATAATATTAATTAGAATTAAATGTGTTGTTGAACTTCTGAGTTTGAAAAAATCGGATGACCGGAAGTGCGTCTTTACGTCTAAAATACTATCAAGTTGATTATACAATTCTACCATCCAAACAAAATTAGTTAGAAATAAATAGATGGCCAAAATTCCGAGTTTCATGAAAATTAGTAAACCGCTTTTACTGAACAGTTTTTTCAGTTTCTGAGGAATTTCATTAAATTTGGTACACTAAAAATAAAATGTGGGACTTACAATTTTGAAATCTGGATTTAGAGAAATCTGTGTGAGTGTATCACACCAGATTTTTATTCAATCGAAACAGCTTCAACGGTCTTCTTTAAACTTTATAATTGTTCGTAATTTTCTTAATCGTTATTAATATTTTTAATCTTCAGTTCCAGATTGGTGTTGGAATGTTCTAAAAGACTGGAAGATCTTTCTTCATTGAAGGATGTGCTTCTGGTCTGGGTTCCAGGTCATATGGGAATCTTTGGGAATGAGGAGGTGGATAGGGTTGCCAAATCAGGCGCCTCTCTCCCTTTCATTGGTCCTGAGCCTGCTGTTGGTGTGTCTTCTGGCACATGTCTGTCAGGCTTCCAGACGTGGATGACCTCACAGCACTCATCCTTATGGATGAGTGCAGTGGGTTGCCGGCAGTCTAAGCTGCTCATTGGGGGGCCCGAACGGAGCTTTGAGCAGCGGGATCCGATGTCTTTCACGGACCTCTCTCAGGCATCTCGTTGGCTTCCTCATTGGGCATTGTGGCTTAAGGAGACATCTCTATACAATGGGACTTATGCCTGACACCTTTTGTAGAGTTGTGAGACGGAGGAGGAAACACCCATGCATCTAATGACGGATTGTTTGGGCTGTGAGGAGATTAGGATTAGGACCTTCGGCCGGAGTAGGATATCGGTAGAGGATCTTAAGTTATGTCCTTTTAAGATTTTGGTCCGATTTGTTCGGTCTGTGGTGAAACTTAGATGGGTAAAACCTGGGCCTGGCCTTTTGTTTCAGACCCAGTAGTTGTTATTCTTTAGGGGTAGCTATATGGCCCCAGAGAGGCTTTGGATAGCGTAGAGTTTGCCCTCCTCTTCCTTGAATAATAATAATAATAATAATAATAATAATGTATTTTAATGAGTTGATTAAAATTAAAATGAATTTTATTAAAACCGACAACACTTTCAATCCTTTCAAAACCCTTTTTACTCTCTATGGACTAAAAGTATATCAATTCTTCACTGATTTTTGTTGTGTAAATGGCACATTACTAGAGTGATGTTATGTAACAGGGTACATTACTTACAGGAAGTGAAGTATTTTGCTCTTTTCATCCTTTAGTATTTATATTACTTCTTACAATAGTATTTGAAATACAATTTCTTTCACTTCCTTTAACTTAATAATTGTCACTAACACAAGGTTGCAGATATTTTATACGAATATGGAGGAGATTTATATAAAATTTTAATCAGTTTGGTTGTTGATGGACTGTTGATGGGCAGTTGATGGACTGTTGATGGGCAGTTGATGGACTGTTGATGGGCAGTTGATGGGCTGTTGATGGACTGTTGATGGGCAGTTGATGGACTGTTGATGGGCAGTTGTTGGGCTGTTGATGGACTGTTGATGGGCAGTTGATGGACTGTTGATGGGCAGTTGATGGGCAGTTGATGGGCTGTTGATGGGCAGTTGCCCCTCACTCCATTAACACACTGAAAATAAATATTCCGCGCGGAAAAAAGTTTGAGTAATGGAATTCACTTGACAGATTCTCACGGAAATAACTTCAAGTCGGGTGGATTACCTTGTGATGGATGATTAACCAGGATATCAAGTTAGAAATTGCAGAGATTTATATACCTTTACTTTCTCTTACAATAGGAAGAGAAAGTATCGTAATCTTCTTCATTATCGCTATCAAATTTCTGAAACTGTTTTTTCACAGGAATTATGTTTTCAGGTCTGTTTAACTAGGAAAATAAAATCTGTTGTGAAACACTCATCGACTTTCTCTGACTGCGGTTAACAAAAGTAATTTACCAATTTTCTCAAACTTATAATTTTTACTAAATATCTGTCTTCAGTTTTATATCAATTGGAGAATCTTAAGTTATTAAAATGAACTTTCTTGGGAAAAAGTTATTTCTGTAGTCATAGTTAGTATAATAAATTTATGAAATCCGTCGGTGTTTTTTCGTAAAAAAATGAAATAACTTCAGTAAAAACGAACATCCGGTCAACCGATAATATTGCAATACTTCCTGTTACTAAGATTAAGAGAAAGTAAAAAAATATTTTTTTCCCTATTTTGGTGAGTGGTCTCTCTCTGGCTGTGTGGGGGGAACACGATATCTAGAAAACAAAAAATTGCAAGAAAATTTAAACTTGATGATGTACCATCACTAAATGCTGTACCATTACTACATTGATGTACCATTACCACATTGATGTCCCATTACCACTTTTACCACACGAAAGTTTCGATCAAAATCGAGCAAAAATGTGACTTTAGTCAATTGTTTTCTATTCTCTTCAGTTCTTCAATATTTATCAAACATGGCTCCAGAGATTTTCTCCATACTTTGTATTTTTGCAAATTTGACCATATGATTTCTGTTTAAAGTCTATGATTAGACAGAGCGCAGGTAATAGGAACGGAAAAGTTCGGCCCTTTAAACATGTTCAACCTTGGTTTGATTTTCAATATTTTCATATTCGTGCTAGAGTTTTCAAGTTGTTAAATGTACATCGCAAATCAAATTCACGCCTGGTCCGACAGAAATATTTAGCGGAAAAAAAGAAATTTATAGAGTTATGCACTAACAAGCGTAAACAATATTTTGCGGAAGCAGTGGAAAGTATTTTAAAGGTTAGAGATGCCTCTGAATTTTGGTTGCGAGTGAATAAGTTCAAGCCTAAGGGTTTGAATTATGGCTTTTCTCGAAATTATTACTTTTCTCGGCTTTTTAATCCGGTGGTTAACTTATCGTCGGTTCTGGATGCTGAGTCCGAAATAACAGATGAATTTCAGACCAACCTTTCCCTTTAGAAGAATTGCAGTCGATATTATCCAAGTTTAAAAATAATAATGCATCGGGTTCCGATGGAATCGCATTCGAATTTTATAAGTACGCCCCGCAATCCTTTCTCCAACTAGTTTTATCGCAATTAAATGTTTTCTTTCACGAGGGTTCAGTCCTAGGAGGTTTGAATGAAGCAGTGGTATTCCTCTCTTTAAAAAAGATGACACAAACGAGGTCACTAATTATAGGGTTACTGTGTTACAAAATGCATTTAAGAAGTTATATACTGGGTTACTGGCACAGAGATTAAAAGTTTGGGTAAACAACAAGAATTTATTATGTGAGGAACAGGCGGGATTTAGAGAAAGCTATTCAACTATAGATAATCTATTTATATTTACGAATGTGATTATATTGAGGTGGCATGAAGGTTGGAGTAGAATATATTTTTTTTGTGGACTTGTCTGCATTTGATTCTGTGGATGGGAGGGTATTATTATTTAAGCTTACACAGCTGGGAGTGTCAAACAAATTCACTAGAGCAATAGGAAGCCTGTACAAGATACTAAATTATCTGTAAGGGGGAAGAGTAGCTGTTCACTTGCGTTTGATACTAGTTCTGGGATGCAACAAGATTGCAACCTTAGTCCATTATTATTCATCATTTATATCAATGATCTTAAAGCCTACCTTAAAGGTGGAATCATGCTGAAAGGATACAATCTGAAAATATTATTATTTGCTGATGACATTGTTATTTTGGCGGATAATCCGGATACCCTTCAGAATATGATAAGTGAAGTGGAGAGCTACACGGTTACTTGGAATCTCAAAGTGAATCTTGACAAATCGAAAGAAATGATATTCAGGGAAAGGGGCGGTAGATTTAGAAATGATGAAATATGGAGATACGAAAGCCTGGTAATTAAAGTAGTAAATTCCTATAAACATTTAGAAGTGGAACTAATGGGTACAAAGAGTTTTTGTCAAGAAGTTGTTCAGGCTTCCTCGTAACACTCCAAGTTATATGACTTATAAATCAAAGGGGAAACAAAGTGCACCCCAATTCATGCTTTCACTTTCCTTCTGCACTTTAAATATATTCGGAGGGCATTGGAACAAAAAGAATTCCGTTTAACTAAATTAGTGGCCCAAGAAATAATAAGGAAGAAAATATCCTGGTTTAAGGAATGGAATTTGTGGTCGGAAAAAATAAATTTTAATTTTTGCCTGGGCGTAAACGCGCCGAATAGTGAAAAGAATGTGAAATTTCATTAAAAAAATGGTTAATAGACTTTTATTGTATTATTATTATTATTATTATTATTATTATTTGTCTGTGGGGAGGGAAACCCTACGCTATCCAAAGCCTCACCGGGCCCATATAGCTACCCCAAGAAAAACAACAACAAGTCGGGTCTATAACAAAAATCCAGACCCGGAACTAATCCATCTAAGATTCACCGCAGTCCGAATAAATCGGACAATGACCTTAAGCGGAAATAGCCTAAGCTCTTCCTCAGACATCCTATTCCGACCATAGGTCCTGAATCTAATTTCCTCACAACCCAAGCAATCAGTCATAAGATGGATGGGTGTTTCCTCCTCTGTCTCACCGATTCTACAAAATGGATCCGGCGTGAGCCCCATTATGTAGAGATGTCTTCTTAAACCACAATGTCCAGTAAGAGACCCAACCAGATGCCTGAGAGACCTCCGTGAAAAACAAGCAACGTCCCACTAATGGCCTTGTCCGGACCCCCGATGAGCATTTTGGACTGCCGAAAACCAACTGAGCTCATCCATAAGGATGAATGCTGTGAAGCTGTCCATGTCTGGAAGCCTGACAGACATGTGCCAGAAGACACGCCAACAGCAGGCTCGGGACCAATGAAAGGAAGAGAGGCGCCTAATTTGGCAAACCTATCCACCTGCTCATTTCCAAAAATTCCCATGTGACCTGGCACCCATACTAGAAGCACATCCTTCAGAGAAGAAAGCTCTTCCAGTCTTTTAGAACATTCTAACACCAACCTGGAAGTGAAGACACATGAACTCAGCGCCTTCAACGCAGCCTGGCTGTCCGATTTGTGGTCGGAAAAAATAAATTTTAATTTTTGCCTGGGCGTAAACGCGCCGAATAAGTGGAAAGAATGTGAAATTTCATTAAAAAAATGGTTAATAGACTTTTATTGTAAGGACCTAAAGAATAAGGCGTTAAAAGGTATTAATTGTCAGCTTTCTTTCCTTGAATGTTGATTACCCGGTAAAGGCCCTAAACACGGAGGATATAGGACTATTAATAAAAATTAGAGGGGAGTTATTAAATTTAAATTATAAGCCTTATATATAGGATAAAATTTATTTATGTTCTCTTTGTAATAAAGTCGAAAATGAGGATGTGTTCCACTTTCTGGGACGTTGTCCTATATTTAAAGATAAAAGGTCCAAGTATTTCAATCAGGAATATTTGACAGATCCCCAGATGCTAGAGCTGTTGAATGGAGGTAATTGTTATAATTTAATTAATTTTATAAAAGAAGCTTTGTTTTATAGGAACTTTCTTGTGGAAAACTTTAATTTTTAAAGAAGTCAGATTAAATTGTAAATACAAATATTTAGGTGCACCCATTATAGTATTATATGTATAAATAAGATTATTAATTTTGAATATACGTAGTATTTTTGTTTATATTTACAATACCTGCACTCCTGGCAGACGGCCAAAGCCATGTCAATAATATGTGTATTTTTGTATCTTTTTGTCTGTATTTTTCAATGTTAAATAAAGCAATTATACATATACATACATACACCATATGATTTCTGTCAGTGTTTGTAGGTGGGTCAATTGGAAGGTGGCAGAATTATTTTGAACTATTTATTTATTTTAAACTGTGAACTACAAATAAGACTAATTTTAGTTCCAAGTTGACAAGCTAATTGGAAAGTGCTGGCGAAAATGTGATGTAATACTAACCAGGGTTTCTCATTACATGAGAATGTTGGTGAGGAAAAGAAAACCTTATAAAAGAAAATTAAGGGAATTTTCCCGGCCACAGAACTAAACTTATCTACTGAGACACTGTAACAGTGTGGAAGAAAAAGTTAGACAGAGAATGGTCCTCCGGTCGGTGTTACAAGTACAATTCGATTAACAATCTCGATGCGGTTAAAGATTATTTCTGGGTTTTCAGGCAGTCTCACATGAGATTTCAGCAGAGAAACGTAACATATAGTTGATAGGCTATATTTTTTTTGTTTTTTTTTTCTGAGTTGAAAGATTGATTGCTCGAATGGAGGATAGAGTATTGGCAATTTTTCCGCAAAAATGTTATCCAATAAAATTGGTAGATTTATAGCTGTTCAGTAGCGTCCCAAGTTTAAGGAAAATCGTTCGGGTCTTTCTCGAGAAAGTATTGAAAAACTAGGAACTCGGTCCTTAAAGATGGATTTCGGTGTTCCGGCCACCGGCGGACTTGAAATTCTAGCTTTCCATTTAATTCACCTTAATATTTCGTACGCTGTAGAACCATATATTGTAACATAAGTGGCACTTCATGGGTAACCTATGTTGCAGCTCATACAGAAAGCTCTACTTTTCTAAAAAAGAAAAGTGTTTTTTCTAGAAAAATAAAAAGGGACAGGCCTCCATGTATGGTTAGTATGGGGGGGAGGCCACCATATGTATGGTTAGTATGCGATGTTTTGAGAAATTGTTAGAACCGTTTTCGAGATAATCCCAAAAACTGTAAAAAATCAGTGTAAAAATAGTTGCACTTCCGGTTGATGGATTTTGTCCGAAACCTTCGTTTCGAGTCCATACTACCTAAACGGATTACCAAGTTTGAGCTCTGGGACTTTTCGTTTTTGTGGTTATTTTTTTGAAAGACACATACACACAAACCATTCGCTAAAAAACTTTTTGCATAATCAGGGGACGTCAAAACATATGTTTCCGATGCAAATTCAATGTTATCAAAAATGGCACTCCGTGTAGGATTTTAATCGAAACCTTATCAGATGCGTTAGTGGTAAAAGTTTTTTACTGAAACATTTCCCGCCCCCAAAATTGGTTATTTCTGGTGGGAGGGGATGTCTCATGTTTCGGTATTTCCATTAATTGCCATCCTCCAGCGTTACTATAATTTCCCCACATTGCTGGGATTAAAATTAATTAATAATTAAGAAAATTGGCCAATTACAAGTTGGAAGAATTGCTAGCAAAGAAACGCGAGTGAATGTTTCATAAGCAGCTATTTTTATTACCATCCGCCATGTTTGACCTGACGTAACTGATTATTAGTTGACCCGGGATTGGTGTCAGTTCAGGAAGTTGGCGGCAGGTCAGACACGTGACCTGGGTTACACTCATCGAAACAGAGTAAATAACACCCACGACACATCACGAATTCAAATAATAAAATGATAATAATAATAATTATTATTGTATATTTAATAATGCAGCACTATAATACTTATTCTGAATAAATATAAACTGTGCATATAATATACGTATATCCTACCTAGATGTATACATTATTCCGTAAAACATACAAACTATAATATATATTTTATTAAAAAAAATTGTTTTTACTCTCTCTTACATCTGTTAAAATCGTGTCAATTTTTCAAAATTGAGTATCTACCGGAAATATATACTTCGAGGTCCCTGAATACGAAAATGTGGTTTTCAGAAATTTGTGTATACATACATTAATAGATATATAGGATGTGTGTGGATGTGTATGAGTGATTCTGTATATCTCAGAAATCTATAAATCGCTATAAATTCAAAGTTTATTAGGTGCTAATCCAGGCCCAGACAATAAGGTTTTGATCAAGATTTGTCGACCGGATATATCACTTCCGCTTGTATGGAGTTTTCGTTTCTTCAATTTTCTCGAAAATAACTACGTAAACAACATATGATTGTTGACATTAAATGACAAAAAGTCCTGGTATATGTGTATTAAACACTTTATTGTACAGTATTGAGCTATCGTCTTGGGAGCAACTAAGATAACAACTGGGATAAACAACTAGATTAAAACAACATAGCAGGTTACAGTTTGATGGAAGGTTACATTACATATTTTAGCTGTGTTGGAATGACACCGCTTGTTTTCCAACACTGCTAAAGTATCTAATATAACCTATCATCAAACTGTAATCTGCTATGTTGTTCTAATCTAGTTGTGTAATCTTGAAAATGACCTCGGACTTTTTGTCATTTAATTTCAACAATCATATTCTGTATAAGTTTCTAAGTGCAATAAATGGAACAAAGTTAACTACGTATATTTCCTTTAACTACAGTGCTCCAACTAAACTAAGAATGCATGGTATGTAATGACCAATTTATATAAATTTTACTTTCTTTTATTCCTGGTAAGTGGAAGGAAGTACTGTAATCATGTCAAATTTCCAACATCGAGTTTTCACCGGAAATATCCTTTTTGAGGTCCCCTGAGATAGAAAAAGTGGTTTTTAACCAGTGGACTGTGTGTGTGTGTGTGAACAGCAGCTCAAAAACGAAAAATCGCAGAAACTTCAATCTTGATATTCCATTTGGGTATCACCATGGGATCCGCAGTGAGATACCTGACAAAATTCTTCAAACGGAAGTACCACTTTACTGAATGTTTTTTTTTCATCTTATGCAATTTTGTCGAAAATAGCTCCGACGATTTTGTTCAAACTTGGTAAATTGACTACACATACAAAGATCTACAATTTTACTTTGAAATATTGCTCTGGGCACTTTTGTTTGTAATTAGAAGACTTGTCCTTAGTTTGTCCGCGAGTGCTATTTCAGTTTATTACACAATTCTATCATCTAAATAATATTAATTAGATTTAAATATGTTGTTGAAATTCCGAGTTTGAAGAAAATCAGAAGACCGGAAGTGCGTTTTTACTGAAAAGTACTTTTCAATGTTCTGATATTTTTCTAAAATGGCTCCATTTTCTTTAAACTAAGTAAGCGCTACAAATATACAGAGCTACAACTTTTATTTGAAAAATTTCTCCGGGTATTCTCATTTAAGGAGCTTTTGGGGGAGGGGTGGGGTTATGTTTTCCTCTAAAGTATTGTCTTAGTTGATTATGCAATTTTTCCATCTTGACAAAAATAATTACAAATAAATAGATTGCCAAATTCTGATTTTCAAGAAAATTAATAAGCCAGAACACTATTTTTCACTGAACCTATTTTCAGTTTTTGTGATTTTCTCCATAAAAAATCACACCAACGAATTTCATTAAATTTGGTCACTACTAACTGTAAAGTTTGTCAATTACAATTTTAAAAACTGGAGTAAGAAAAAGTTGTGTGAGTGGGTTTATAATTAAGTTGTTACATTGGAGTCCCGCATTCCCCCAGTTTAAATGTTTACATCTAAAGTACACGCAACTATTTGTTAAAAATTTTAAAACTGTCTTCATAGAGATATCCGGAATTATTAGCCCTAGAAATAATTAAAAGGAAAATTTACTGGTCTAAAGACCTTCAAATTAATAGTAATAACAATGGTGCAATAGTTATTTAAATTACGATAACTTAAATAATTGGAATACTGCATTGGGGCGGCTAAGGGAGGAAATATACAAGAATCAAATAGTAGATTGTATAAATAGAGCCAGGATCTCCCAGTTTAGTGTTAAGTATAAATACCTAAATTATGGGTTAGAAGACCAATTCTATTTAAACGATAAATATACTACAAAAGATATTAGTTGGATTTTGAAAATTAGGGATGAGCTCCTGAACCTAAATTATAAAAGGCATAATTTGGCAGAACTACCGCAAACTTGCTCACTCTGTAATGCAGAGGAAATAGAAAACATTGAACATTTTATGGCTAGATGCTCCTCATAATGAAATTAGAAAAAATGTTTCAATAAAACCAGTTTATCGGAGCAAGAATTGTTGTTCTACTTAAATGGAGGGGCTATTGTAAAATGGCTTGGGGCCATAGGTGTAAATTAATTGCAGAGGCAATTTTATTAATATAAAATTGTTATATTTGATCAATTGATATGCTTATTTATATGCATTGCTATTAGCTATATGCAGTTTATGCATTATGCACTATTTGATTTTGCTATTTCTGATTTTTTTCCTTATATTTGGAGTTTTAATAATTTGTAAGTTGATGCTCAAAACAACAACTCTTCCGCGATGGCATTGGCCAGGGGTTTAATGTCTTGTTGCTAATGTTGAACTGTGTAACGTATGAATAATAAAGACATATTATTATTATATTAAAGTGGTGTGAGTGTTTCACACCAGATTTTGCTCTTACTCTAGTAAGAGAAATCATTGCAATCGAGTCAAATTTTGATATTGAGTTATCACCGACAATACGCTGATAACTCAATATCAACGTTCTGAGATCCACTGAGTGCAACAAAGTGGTTTGCAGACATTGGTCTGTGTGTGTGTGGTCAGGGGGGCACAAAGTACAAACTTGATCATTTTCATTTTTTTGCTATTTTCTCGAAAACGGATCCTACGATTTTCTTTAAACATCGTACATGAACTGTCCCTATAAAGAGCTACAACTTTTATTTCTAAATATTTCTGCGGGAAAATTCGTTTAAGGGGAGCTTTAAGGAAGAGGTGGGGGTTAAACTTCCCTCTAAAGTGCTATTTTAATTTTCTACACGATTCTGTCGCCTATATCATATTAATGAGAATTAAATATATTGCCAAAATTTCGTGTTCGAAGAAAATCAGGAAACCGGAAGTACGACCTTACTGAACAGTTTTTTCAGTTTTCTGCGAAAACAAAAAACCGACGGGTTTCACGAAACTTGCTGCACTAACTATATATACAGTGGCCTATCGCCATTGTTTGAAACTTTTTCCGAGAAAATTCATTTAAGGGGATTTTGAGGGAAGGGAGGGGTGGTTA
Organism: Triatoma infestans; assembly: GCA_011037195.1. Lineage (NCBI taxonomy): Eukaryota > Metazoa > Arthropoda > Insecta > Hemiptera > Reduviidae > Triatoma > Triatoma infestans. The sequence continues at coordinate 22,032 of JAAEAF010013586.1, read as the reverse complement.
TGCTTCCCTCCAAAAATTTCCTTATAAATTTTGGGTTCTCTTATTCATTTAAATGGACCCACTGTTCATGTACTTGGTGTGCGAACTGCTCTCAAGCATCTAGTGAAACTAAACATCTAGTGAGAATTTTATCTTATAACCTAATTAGGCAATTATGATTATGTAAATTGCTGTGAGAAAGGTTTTATTTTCTCTAATTGCTGCAAAAGGCGTCAAATTTTTCAAATGAGTTTTCACCTGTAATATCTGTGTTTTTGAGGCCTTCTGAGGGCAAAACAAAACACAAGTTTTTAGCGAATAGTTTATAAGTGGGATTGTGTATAAAATTAGATCGCAGCATGGACAATTAACTGGAATTCCGTTTATGAACACCATGGATGAACAGGAAGCTTTCTGTCCAAACCCATTAACTGTAAAGTTGATGCAGTTTGTGGAGCTTTTCTTGATAACGGCTTCAAAAATTTTCCTTCAACTGTCCTAATAACTTCTAGTGTTGACATGTTTATTATTATTATTTTTTTTTTGGTGGGTTCTGTGGGAAAATAACCTAACGTCCAGCTTTCCTCTGAAGTACCACTTCAGTACAATGTATGGTTCTACCACCTATATAATATGAATATACATTACAAGCATTGTTAGAATTCCAAACTGAACAATAGTGGTTAACCGGACGTTAGGTTTTTTGGAATTTTCTCAAAAAACGACTATAACGATTTCCTTTAAACTTGGTGTGCTAACTGCTCTGATATCAATCTATTACTTTTATTTGAAACACCCCCCCAACAAAAGATTTTTAAATAGTTGTGCGGAATTTGTGGCGTTACATTTCAAATGTAATGGTGGTGTTGGTTATTGGCGCGCTCTTCTGGTCTACAATATAACCATGTCTCTATATCAATGTCAGCACAAATGAGTGAAATTTCAAGTGTAAGGAATGTTTGTAATGTTACAATATATAATTGTATTAACATGAGTGAACCACTCAAATTTTATATTCTATTTATTTAGATAAAGGAAGTATTGCGACTTCACTAGATTCTTCACCGGTTTTCTTATAAAAATGGTTCCATTGTTTATTTGTTTTTAAACTTGTCGTGCTGACTGTACCCAAAGAGACTACCCTTTTATTTGAAACAATATTTCCGGGAAAGAAGTAATTTTTAGGAGTTTGGGACGGTTAGGCATAACTTTGCGCTATCTGTCACCACAAGTTCGAAGACCAAATAATATTCAGGAAATCTTGTTTTCCAAATTTGAAATAAATTTGTGAAATATAATTGTAACAAATGCAGCAAAGTAAAGGCGTGTGATTTATTTCACGCGAGAGCTTTTTTTTTTATCTTATTGTATGTTTAACCTCATCTTGTTCTCCTTGCACCTAGTTGTAGGAAATAAAAATATACATTTATTATAATTAAAATGTAATTGTGGTCCACCTATCACAAGAGTAATAACTGTATGATTAGAAAATATAAAATAGTTGTCTGATATGAAATGAAAAATAAACGTTTTTTCTAGTAATACCATAAAGTGCTTTATTTGAAATTACATATTGGCGACGACGAAAAACAAGACGACAAAGCAAAAGAGAAGCCGAGAACTTAGACAGCAGCGAGACACAGATAGTTGGGAACATTTGGACTGAACAGGTAGTTCAGTGGGTCGCACCGTCAGTAAACATTGACAAAGGAAATGGAAAGGTAAGAATTTATGGAGATTTCCGGGTAACATTGAATCAGTTGATTATTCCAGATATACATCCGATGCCACAATTGCTGAACTCACGACGGACTTAATAGGAGACGTGGAATTTACAGTCCTCGATCTCAGAGACACATATCTGCAAATGGAGGTGGCGGAACAAAATAGAGACTTGTTAGTGATTGCAACGCATATAGGATTTTTTCGTTACCGAAGGCTACCATTTGGGTTGTCGTCAGCTCCAGTAATGTTCCAAAGATGGATGGAAAAATTAATAGGAGATATTCCGAATGTAGGCATCAATTTAGATGATGTTATAATAACAAGTCCAAATCGCAGACAACACCTGGCAACGGTGAAAAAAGTTCTGACTAGAATGAGAGCGGCGGGACTAAGAGCAAAAAAGGAAAAATGTCAGTTCCTTCAACCGGAAGTAAAATACCTGGGAGACCGCATAGATATGTACGGTATCCATCCAACGATTGAAAAAGAGGAAGCGATTCGTGGAGCAAATTCCCCTTCTTCAAAGAGAGAGCTGAGAGCTTTCCTAGATGCGCTGAACTACTATGAGAGATTTATACCTCATCTGCACAGCCTATGCGCATGTTTACATCGCTTGACAAGTTCAAAGATAAGATGGCAGTGGACTGAAGAAGAAGAAGAAAGGGTTTTCCAAGCAACAAAACAGTTACTAGCAGGCAAAGAAAGTGTTGTTCCCTATGATGATAAAATGCCAATTACGAGTACAACAATGTGCGATGCATCAGAATCAGGATTAGGAGCGGTATTAATGCATAACTTTCCCAGATGGAACAGAGCCACGGTGGCTTAGCATCAAGAACTTTAGCTTCCACCGAAAAGCATTATTCTTCCATAGATAGAGAGGATCTCGTTTGTGTATTTGCAGTAACGAAATTTCATCAATATGTATATGGAAGACAGTTTAGGTTGGTGACAGATCATAAACCTCTTGAACGGTTGTTCGGTCCAAAGCGAGATCTTCCTAAATTACCTAATAACAGACCAACCTGATGGGCTATTATTCTCAACAATTACGACTTCGAGGTGAAGCGTCAAAGGGGAATAAGGTGGCTGATGCGTTATCAAGGCTTCCCCTTAAGCTAGAAAAAATAAAAATAAAATGTAATCTACGATTAATTATATGACAGTACACAAACTACAAGATTTTGAATTAACGGGGGAAGAACTACATAATCAAACGGGGAGAGATCCGATTTTAAGCAAAGTGTGTTTGTTCAGTGATACCAGTTGGCCTCCAAAACTGGAAAAGAGGAGGCAGAAATGAAACAGTTTTTCGAGTAAACGATGCTTACTCCAAGTGGCCATAATGAGAACTATTACAACAGAAGCAACGACAAACACACTTACAGAATGGTTTTCCAGATATGAGGTTCCAAAAAAATTAGTGACAGATAATGGTCCCCAGTTCACATCCCAAGAATTTAAGAAATTTTGTAAAAGAAATACAACATGTCCGAGTGACACCACACCATCCGAAGTCTTACGGATTAGTGGAAAGATTTATTAGTACGTTCAAAGATAGGTACTTGGCAGGAAAAGACGAAAAGGGTAGCCTCCAGGAAAAGATAGCAAGCAAGATTGTTACTAACTTATCGGAACACACCTCACAGAACAACACATAAACCACCAGCAGAGTTATTTATGAAAAGAAGACTCCCCACATGTTAGATAGGCTGAAGCGAGATCCAAAAGATGTCATGGAAAAGGAAATATGGAAGCAGAAAAAATACCATGATTGAAGCAGCCGAAAAAGATAGTTTATGAAGGGCAAGAGGTTTGGATAAAAAGTGAAACAGAGAAAGGATGAAACCAGGAGTGATTAATAGCTGAATGGGGGAACACATTTGGTCATGACTGGAGGAGAAATAAGGAAAAAACACGAAGACCAATTAAGAGCGCGAATGGGAGCGACTGCACCCAAGGAGAAGATTATGAAGTAGTTAAGGTGAAGAGAGGATGGTAGAGCTCTCTACACTGTTCCTGGAGAGGAAGCTACAAAGAGTGGAGAAATGTAGGAAATAGAAATATGTATATATTTATTATAATTAAAACGTAATTGTGATCCAGCTATCTATCATATGTCTATCATAACCTTATGATTAGAAAATATAAAATAGTTGATATGATAGGAAATGAAAAATAAACGTTCCTTCTAGTAATCTGTAAATAAAGTATTTTATTTGGAATTACTACACTAGTGTTAACATAAGAAAAGTGAAGAATTTAGACCAAGTTTTTATACTATTGCAAGATGGGGAGTGTTGCTAACGCCACGCGGCTAAAACTTTGTTTTTATAGATAAACTGGGGAACGACAGTTTTTAAGTATAAAGTGCTGTAAGTAAGCCCTCCCTGGATATTTTCAACGCAGCTGCTTAAACTTTAAACTTAAAATGACTGGCTCTTTCCATTCTTTGCGTACTTCATATAATCAACATCCTCGTGCAGATTGTATGGAAGAAAAAAGAGTATTTCTTCGATTGTACACGCACAACTTTTTATTTCCGTACATTCTTAAATCTCTTAAATATTTTTAATTCAAGATTTCTTAAAAATACTCTTCATGAAATAAAAAATCTGGCGTGAAACACTCCTACCACTCTCTCATACTACAATAACTGAACTGTAAGTGATAAATTTTCTTCGAAGTGTAAGTTTCATGGATTGATTTCTCTTCACTTTTATATCAATTCGAGCATCTGGAGCGCCATTAAACACAGTGAATAATATATAATTAAAATTTTAATTATCGTACATATAACAGTAGAGGGGAAATGGGGCAGCTGGGCCACTTTTTTTTCAAAATGGCGGCCATATGTTTCTCTCGTATTAGTGTGTGTGGATTGTATCTCTCGCTGGCACTCACTTTGAACTTACGATGTTTTTACTTCGTAACAATGAGTTATTCTAAAACAAACAGTTAGTTGCTCGCCCGCCATGTTAGTGCGCACATTACCTACCTGAATTTATTTCCTTTTGGTGTGGCTCGAATTTATTATCGAGCATTATTGTATTCACCTCGATTATTCGACATTTTTATTGTACGCCTGTGTACAACCAACACTTTCAACCATTGTGAAACTTGCGGTACCACCATCCTCTTTAAACTTTCTACATCAGAATACCATCAACATCATCATCATCAAGACGAGCAACGTTATCTTCTATTAACCATCATCTATACCAGAGCGGAGGTACGAGAGGACGGACGACACCGGCACAGCTCCAGCGACATCATTCTTTACTCAATTCAGGAGAGAGAGAAACATAATATAAAATCACTAGTAAATGCAAATATTATTCATCTATCTTATATCGTTTGTAAGTGTGTTCATCTTCCCTTTATTTTTATACGAAATACAGTCCACTTTAAAAATAATCAGTGTATCTTTATTCATTTATTTTATTGACGGTACAATAATCGTAGAGGAGCAACACAATCAGCCTATTGGCCGTTCCAGCATTTAAACTTAATAAAATGATGACTTTTTTGAGGAGGAAAGCATACCCTCCCCCCTCACTTCTTCAAATGGACTTTTTTTAGAAACAATTTCCCAACAAAAGTGATAGGTCTCTGCATTTATCGTTAAGGTAACAAATGAAATGGAACCCGTCGGAGTTTTTATGAAAATTTGTGCAAAAATCATTCAGTAAAAACGCACTTCCGGTCAACCAATTTTCTTCAAACTCTGAATTTCGGCAACATATTTAATTCTAATTAATATTATTTAGATGATGATAATTGTATAATAAACTAATATAGCACTTTAGATGAAAACTTAACCCCACCTCTTCCCCAAAAGCCCCCTTAAATCTGTTTCTCGGAGAAAAGTTTGATATAAAAGTTGTTAGCTCTTTATAGGTGAAGTTGATATATCCAGTTTAAGGAAACTGGTTGACGCCATTTTCGTAAAGTAGCAAAAAAGTAAAAAAAACTTCAGTAAATTGTTACTTCCGGTGGAATGATTTTGATTTCGCATTTAAACTAAATATCTAGTTTTAGCTTTCTACCATTTTCCGTTTTTGAGATCTGCTGAACACACACACGCGCGCACACACACGCGCGCACACGCGCGCGCACACACACGCGCGCACACGCGCGCGCACACACACACAGATACCAATTTCTAAAAACCACTTTTTCGTACTCAGGGGACCTCAAAACGTATATAACCGGTGAAAACTCGATATTGAAAATTTGACACGATTACATTTCTCTTCCCCTTAATAGTAGAGAAGAGAAAGGAAAAATGAAAAACGGGATTCTCTCAGAAGAACAACCTAAATTACGATTCATAAAAGAAAATTTTGTAAAAATTAAACATGCGTAAATTCTTAATGCTGCTGTGTTTATTATTTAGTTAATTTGTGAGGGGGCTATTATTATTTTGGGCTCATTAGAAGTGGTGAAGGCAGGAAATTGACTTTGATAGACAGCGTCTCCAGCCTTGTCTTCATAGGCCATTACTATTAATAGAACCGTAAATGAGTAAATCAATAAACTAGGAGGAAATTGAGAAATAAACACGCCCAAACATGTTGCTCACCAAATGTATTTAAATTTCACCGAAGTCACACTACGTTTATAAGTATGAATGGTAACCAGGAGGAGCTGTGGATCTCCCTTGCGGATCTACATGTATGTATTGTGTTACATTCGGCTGTATTAGGGTAACAGGAAGTGGTGTACGTGGTGAGGAGAAATTGGATTGTTAGAATTGTGGTCCAAGAACTGGCTATTAATGCAAAAGCTAGTGCGAATCTAGGAGACCTATTGTGGCTGCCTTCAACGTCAGTGTTTCTACATGGAATATGGTGCGTGTGCTGGTCAACTAAAGTTTGCCTGTTAAGAGTTCGCTAAACCCAAACAGTTGGACATATCCTTAGCCATGAGTGTATTATATGAGTATTGCAGGTTATTCAGAAAGAGTATTCATTTCCCACACAAAAGACGATGAATATTGCCCATATCCTTCTATCCAGATTTCCTATGGTCTATGTAGCATATCTCCCCCGCTTTGACCAATACTTTCAAATTCCTAAAAGGATCTTTCGGCATTTCTTCAATATCTTGGCGTCCATGTGGTTATCCCAATACAACTAACAAGTACAACACTGACACTCCAACCCTCCAACACTTCTTACAGATAGGACCAGCAAAGATGGTTGATGTGTGCAAATATTTGAGTTTAGCACACCAAGACAAATTGTAAATCAACAGTATATTAAATATACCCACAGACGACTATATTTTAGCATAAAGTAGACCCCACACGAATCATATCCTCATCACAAGTAATAAATAGTATTTTCAGAATACTATCTTCCTAATTTTCCAACAATATATTTAGGACATAAAAGTATGACTTACCTGAAAATTATAAATTGAAGGAAATATCTTCAAAGTCCTGACATTTTGCAGTTGTAATTCTTCAAGATTGTGCAGTCCAACTGTAGGTAAATAAGTTATTGCAGTTTCTGACAGATCTCTGCAAAAAAAGGAGAAGTTAATAACGTAAGTGTTGCTAATCCGAAACTTTCAGGACATAGGGGGGCTGGATCATCGAGAGAACTCACACCAAACGCGACTGCCCCTAGCTGTAAGACTACGCTTGGGGACGGCTGCATATCGCAAACTATTAGTTATTTTACATTAAAAATATATATTAAAAATTATCTGAAGTGATACTTAAGAGGAAAGCATAACACTACTGTAATCCTCCGAAACCCTCCAAAAAACAATTTTTGGGGGAAAATGTTACAAATAAAAGTGAAACGTAATTAAATGTTTAGATATAAATGAAGTATTAGAGACATTTATATACATATATTTTATAAACGAAGTAAACAAAATGGTTAGAGCCGCTTTCGAGGAAATCATGAAAATAACTGAAGAAAAAAATGTTCAGCAAAAGCGCACTTCCGGTTGATGGATTTTTCAGGCACATATATATATCTGGCACGATCGCAATACTGGGAGTAAGAGGAAGTAGTAAATAAATGTATTAGGTGGGGGAAAGTTCAGCATATCTCATAGAACCCCCGAAGACCTTTTTTCCAACTTTAAAAGAAATTCGTTTGAGCCATTTCCTGTTAACAGTAATACTGAGAAACCTTTTTCTATAAGTTAATTGATAATTAATAGATATTTCTCTAACTGTTATTTGTAGCGCGCTGCATCTTAATATTATGGCTGATAATATTCATTAAAGTTACTGTAAATAGGACGTTAAGGTTCGTTAAAAAAAAAAATCTTTTAGTCACCAAATTTCAGGGTGGATGGACAAAAGTTTTAAATCAAAATAAAGAAAACACAAAAATATAAACAAAATAAAAATTTGCAAAAAAAAAAAATTCAAAGCAAATTCAATTTTTACATATATATATATATATATATAGAGAGAGAGAGAGAGAGAGAAAGAGAGATGAGACGAGAGAGGAAAAATTACAAATTATATAACGATATAATCTAAATATAAATTATATATATTATTACTACAAATTATCTTATAGAGGAGCAAAAATTAAACTTGTCAATTAAACTTATATATATATAGATGAGGCAAATTAATATTCTAATTACAAATTATATATAGAGAGGCAAATTACAAATTATAATATGAGAGAGAGCCAAATTACAAATTATATATATCGCGACAGCAAAAATTACATATTCTATTACAATTTATAGATATAGAGAGAGCAAATTACATATTCTAATTACAAATTATATATATAGAGAGAGCCAAAAATCTGATAATTACAAATTAGATTATAGAGAGAGGCAAATTACCAACGTATATATCAGAGAGAGGAGCAAACAAATTACATATTCTAATTACAACTATATATATAGAGAGAGCAAATTACATATTCAATTACAAATTTATATATAGAGAGAGTCAATTACAAAGTCTATATAGAGTAGAGAGAGAGCAAATTACAAGTATATATATAAGACAGCAAAATACATATTCTAATTACAAATTATATATATAGAGAGAGCAAGTTACAAATTATATATATAGAGAGAGCAAGTTACAAATTATATATATAGAGAGAGCAAATTACAAATTATATATCTAGAGACAGCAAATTACATATTCTAATTACAAATTATATATATATAGAGAGAGCAAATTACAAATTATATATATAGAGAGAGCAAATTACAAATTATATATATAGAGACAGCAAATTACATATTCTAATTACAAATTATATATATATATAGAGCAAATTACAAATTATATATATAGAAAGAGCAAATTACAAATTATATATCTAGAGAGAGCAAATTACATATTCTAGTTACAAATTATATATATAGAGAGAGCAAATTACAAATTATATATATAGAGACAGCAAATTACATATTCTAATTACAAATTATATATATATATAGAGCAAATTACAAATTATATATATAGAAAGAGCAAATTACAAATTATATATCTAGAGAGAGCAAATTACATATTCTAGTTACAAATTATAAGAGAGCAAATAAGGGAATGAACCATTTGTTTGAAAATACTGTACTCTTGAAAATACAATAATAATTCCAGTTCTTCACTTTCACTGTTTGTGGTAACTTCTCTCTCCTACACATTTTTGTTTAGTTTCTACTTATCAGTTCTTTTTTTTTTCGCTTTTTGTTCTTAACATGCCTCTTCACGGTAATTATTCGGAAGAAATTGTACTTGTGCTGACATTACATGAGGAATGGCTAAATCAAGCAACAATTGCTTAAAAGCTACGAATGAGTCAATCTATTGTCTAAAGAATTATAGAACGCATAGGGAGACTGGTAGCTACTCCCGACGGCAAGTTACGGGCCGCCCTAGAAGTACAACTCGGTCAGATGGGAGCTTTATTCAGCTGAATGCTTACGGAACAGGTTCGTCGCTAGCAATCAATTATGTCACTCGATTGCTGATGTTCGTAATGTCCACAGTTCAACCAGGACAGTCAGAAGAAGGTTAAATAAAGCAAACTTGACTTCCAGGATAAGGGCTACTGGACCTCTTCTCAGAGTCATAGAGTCGCCAGACTGCAATATTCACGAGAACATTTTATTTACAACAATTAGACAACAGAGGATTGGAGACGAGTTTTATTCACAGATGAGTCAAGATTCACGCTACATTCTCCAGATGGAACGATGAGAGTTTGGAGGCGTCAAGGTGAGAGATATGCAGAGGCTAACATTTCTTCAAGAGTGGGTTTTGGAGGAGGCGGTGTTATCATTTGGGGAGGCATAAGTTTTGACGGACGTACAGACTTACATATCGTGGAAAATGGGACGCTAAATGCCCGGAAGTACCTTGAAGAGGTTCTTCAGCGAGATGTTAAGCCAATTTCTGAAAGAGCCGGTGATGATTTTCTATTAAAATATCACTCCCCCTAGCACTCTCAGGGAGCTACGTACAGCAGTTATTGAAGAATGGAATGAGATTTCTCAAGTCCAAAATCTAATCTCTTCAATGCCAAGGAGGCTCGCTGCAGTTATCAGAGCATGAGGAGGTATCACTAAATACTGTTGAAAAAAATGAAGAGTGATAATACATAAGAACCATTTTAATTTTGAATTTTACAAATTTGTTTTTTTTGAGCTTTATTTTTTATTCTGTGAAATAAAACCAGGTTTCTCTTAAATTTTTGGTAGTTGCTCTGTTTTTCCTTTGGATTAGAGTTCAACAACATGAATTCATAAAAAAATAATAATAAAATACCTTTCAACTTCAAATTATAATATTTTGAAATTTTATGCAATACTTTTGTCCAGCAGTATATAAAATACTTTAATCTATTTATTTAGTTTATTTAAAAAAATTGCTTATTTTAATGTTATATTTTTGTGTTTTTTTTTATTATTTGCTTTGTAACCTTTGCACAGATCCTGAAGAAGGCTACAAAATTTGCCGAAACGTCGATGAAAATTTGAAAAAAGAGTTGTTTTTTTTTGAACGAACTTCAACATTCTCTTTACAATATCATATACAGCGGTCGTAACAAACATCAAAACATTCCATTAAAGTGTCACATCTCAGGGGAAAGCGTGATCGTCCCCTCCCCTCCGGAATCTCCCCAAGAATCAATTTTGAAAAATGTTAGGCCCTATATCTATATTAGAAGTTTGCAGAAAATATGGCGTTGGTTGGTTCAAGTTACTGTAAGTGTTGGGGTCCTGCAGCCACGCTAAAGATGGACTAGATAGCACTTTTCCCTATATGGCATTTTTGAATAAATAAAACTCAATCTTGAGCAAATTCTGCGGTTTCAAAGTTATAAATATAATATGTATTCATATATATGTTATATGTTGTATAAAGTATAAGAAATGTAATAAGTTGTGTAAACTATAAGAAAAGTATCATACCGAGCAAGCAAACCAGCAAGGAACAAGCTAGCGCAAAAGTTGTACTCTTTACTTGACGTAACTAAGTTTTAAGAAGAAGTTCAACTTATAAAATAAACTCCCAAGCACCAAAATTTGTAATTAGTATCTTATTTATATAATATTTAGGTAATTTATAAAGTGCACGCCCTATGGTGCGAGCTATCTTAATTAGTTTCGCAATCATTTCCTAATTAATATAACGGCGATTTCCAAAATATCATGCGACGGACAGTCCATAAAAACACAGTTCGATACAGTTCAGGATAGTTCAACACAGTTCAATACAGCCAATCACTACGTATCATTATCCATTTTACCACTCTACATTAGACATTTCTCTATTGTAAAGTCCAGGCAGGCTGTGTCTATATTAGTTAACCAGTGTTAACATAGTCAATCTCATTTCATCAACCAGACAAATTCTCTCCACCTAACACATCCATTATACTACCTCTGATAAATGAACCGTTCATTCGCCAAAGCCATTAAGTTTACAAAATATAAAGTGAAGAAAAGTGATATGATAGTTATTTACTTGACAAGGTAGTAAAATGCCACTTTTAAACAACGGAGTTCAGGTTTGCGCGCATGCAACGCTGTACAGTACCTCTAAGAGAATGTTGTCTATTGAAAAGGGGGATGGTTACCATCAGAGTGGTTGTTTTAGAATATTAAGTTAAAGTTAAACAAAATTATATTTTGTGGATACTTTCGGTGAAAACTCAATTTCGAAAATTTGACACCAACTCAATACTCTTCTCTACCCTCTTCCCAAACGGTAAGAGAACATAAAAAGGATATAAAAAGAAGTAACACATGTACGATCTAAGAGAATGATGTCCATTGAAAAGAGGAGGTGGTTATTTTAAGAAAGATTTTAGAACATTAGGTTAAAGTTAAGCAAAATTAAATTATGTTTTTTTATATTTAATTTATTAAAAATCGATGAGAGTATTTCTAGACCAGTCTACATTTATCTATAAATTTTGGGGTATTGGTGAGTGAAAAATATTTTTGTTAATGGTAAATGTTTATATCATACTTAAATATGATATCAAACAGTTATACCAACATAAATATGATATAGTGAATAAAAAAGGAAATACAACATTATTTATTTATTTCAACATTATCCCAACATGTTTTGAAAAAGAACCATGGTTTTGATGTCACTGATATTAGGGTTAAGGTTTTGAAATCGGACAAAAAAAAATTGATTAAGGACCACTTTAAGCAACAGGTCTTTGAGTTTTTTTTTCAATTTTCCCAAAAACCATGGTAGCGATTACCTTCAAAGTTAGAATGCTAACTATACAGATATTAACCACTTTTATTTGCAACTTTTTTTACCGAAAAAATTGATTTTGTAGGTGTATGAGTGGCCTATCAGTTGGATTTAAATTGAAACTGCCGCTACAAGCTACACCGGATGTGGACGCTACTAACTAGATGGGTTATGTCTCAGATATAACCCACACCATCTTGTTTATGCCCACAGCTCAACTAAACTTTTTTTTTGTTAAGAAACTTTATTAATTAAATTTTCTTAATAAAAATCGTGTGAGTGTTTCACACCATATTTTTTCGCATTCGAACAACTCTGACATTGTATACAGACAGTTCTTCCATACACTCTTTTGTTGTCCATACTTCCAAAGCCAGTTAGTTATATAACGATGTATATTTTATCACTAATATATTATTGAATATTAAATTTTTTGATTAAACAATAATAACCTTCCTCGAATTTTCAATTTTATTTATTGATAAGGGTGGGGGGTAATGAGACATCAACAGGGTCGATCGATGCTAATATAGCCGTCTGGCGGTCCCCACCTGTTGTTTGCAAGCTATAAAACTCCCTTTTTACACCTTTCTTCATTTTTTTATGCTCCAGTGGAAGGGTAAGTTGATTATAATTATTGATAGAAGATGTTTACAATGTTGGTGAATAAAGTATAAGTGGGTGGGGAGCGAGCTATTTGTTTTGAAACAAAACATGCAAAAAAACCGGTGTAATGACTGTATCAGCACACGAGGTCGACCATCATTTCTAGACCTTCGGCAATTAAAAGAACATGAGCCGATTTTGGAAAGAAGAACACGAATATTTACAATTACCTTAACATTTGATATGCTGATGACTGAGCGTGCTCAAGTCTACTATAAGATGTTCAATAATAATGTCTAGTAGGAAGAAAATTTATCAACCAGAATTGTGAAGAGAAAGGCATGTGAGTGTTTCACAACAGGAATTTTGTTCACTTTCTCTCACTCCTAGTAGGAGGCAGTATGGCGGTCGTGTCAAATTAAAAATGAATAATCATAGGAAGCTCAAACTTGGTATTCTGTTTATTTTCTACCACCCCAAACTAACACGCACGTTACGGGCAAATTCTATCAACCGGAAATGCGACGTGACTGAATTTTTTTCTTTCAGTTTTTCTCGCGTTCTCGAAAATGGCTCCAAAGATTTTCTTTAAACTTTGCATCTACGCAAACAAATACCTAGGACTTTTATTTGAAACCCATTTTCTCAGGGGAATTGATTTTTTCGGGGTTGTGAGGGAACAGTAGCGTTATACTTTCAGGGCAGGTTGTGAGGGAACAGTAGCGTTATACTTTCAGGGTAGGTTGTGAGGGTACAGTAGCGTTATACTTTCAGGGCAGGTTGTGAGGGAACAGTAGCGTTATACTTTCAGGGTAGGTTGTGAGGGAACAGTAGCGTTATACTTTCAGGGTAGGTTGCGAGGGAACAGTAGCGTTATACTTTCGGGAGAGGTTGTGAGGGAACAGTAGCGTTATACTTTGGGAACAGTAGCGTTATACTTTCCTCTAAAGTGCCTCTAGTAAATTCTTCTAAAGTACCACAATATATATGGTTTTTACCTGCTATATAAAAATTAATATTACGTTGTAAATTGGATGTTGAGGTTCGGTCATATAAAAGAACTCTTTTTAAATTTCTACCGAGGTTTCGGCAAATTTATTGCCTTCTTCAGGGTCTTACAAAGATTTTAATACAAATCAATAAAAAATAGAAACACCATAAAATATGAACTTAAAATAAATATTTTCAAAATAAAAATTTTTATTTTTAATATTATTTTAATTATTATTTAATTATTATTACAACACTGAATACACGTGTCCTAACGAACACCGAAGAAAATTAATATTATATTCGAAACATTGATAGAATTTCAATTGAGAAGAAACTCGGTTTTTGAGGTTTTTGGAATTTTTTTGTAAACGGCTACAATGGTTTGCTTTAAATTTGGAGTGCTCCCTGCAAAGATATAAAGTAAATACGTGATGCTGTGATTTGAAACATTAAAAAAAAAAAAATTGATAGTACAGAAATTTTGGGGATTGTCAGACAACAGAAGCTTTATTGGTTTTGTCATAGAACGCTCCACATAAGGCCGCTCAGATATTCAAGTCAAACCCCTGCCACCTTTTTTTATTGCCATCCCAACTGAACATTATAAACATTGCAATTTTAAAGAAAATGTATTAATTAAATTATATTACTTAGAGTAAAAGAAAGCAATGTGAGTATTTCACACCAAATTTTCTTCATAACGAGGAGACCTCAACATGTTCAGACCAAAATCAGTCACGGTAACAATACGTGCAGTCAAGGAAATTATGGTGTATTTGAATCTTCTGGATAAATGAACAGCAGTTGGAAAAGTTTTTTTATGTTTTGTTATTTAAAAAACCTCCTTCATTTTGAAATAACGGAGAGCTAATTTGAATATCAAGTTTCTTTGTCTGGCTGCAACGGGAAAAATTCAAATGAACCACAAGGGACCCATCATATATATATATACTATGTGAGCAGCACAGCTCTCTCTCTCTCTCTCTCTCTCTCTCTCTCTATATATATATATATATATCTGCTCTCTCTCACTCTCTCTCTCTCTCTCTCTCTCTCTCTCTCTCTCTCGATATATATATATATATATATGACAAACGACCGAATAATACAGAGCTATGGTGAGCATGACGTCACTGTTTAAGCATTAAAAGAAAATTCTGAATAACTTGCAAACTCGATTAAGTCCTCTAATTAAGTTAGTCACTAAGTAATAATGGGTACAAGTTTTGTAGATAGGACGATTTCATTAGCGTAAATGGAAAAACACTTGGAATTTTGTCTGGGGCTAATGAGCTGAATTTCCTGTCTACTGGAAATATGTAAACATTAACATTATTTGCACCATTTTCTTTTTTTACTTTCTCTTACTGTAAGTAAGCGAAGTACTGTAATCGTGCCGATTTCGAGATTTCACCGGAATACACGATTTGAGGTCCCTGAGTTCAAAAAGGTGTTTTTTAGAAAATACTGTATGAGTGTGTAAATGAGCAGCAGAGCTGAAAAAAAAATCGCTGAAAATTCAAACTTGATATTCCGTTTAGGTATCACCAGGAATCCAGTAGGTTGTCTGTCAACGGCAAATACCATTTTACTGATTGTTTTTTTCACGTTTTTGCGATTTTCTCAAAAATCAGTCCACGGATTTTCTTTAATTTCAATTGCATAATATATTGAGAGCTATAAACTTTATTTGAAATATTTCCCTGGGCAAATTCATTTAAGGCGGCTTATGGTGAAGGGGAGGGATTATGTTTACTTATAAAGTGGTATTTCAATTTATTACACAATTCTATCATCTAATTAATATTAATTATAATTAAATATGTTGCCATAATTCTGAGTTTGAAGAAAATCGGTTTACCGGTGCGTTTTACACCATAAATACACCAACGGATTTCTTTAAATTCGGTGCACTAGCTATGAATACAGAGACCTATCACTTTTATTTGAAACTTTTTTACGAGCAAGTTCATTTCAACAACTTCGGGGTGGTAAAGAGTTATGGTTTCTTCAAAAATATCATTTTATTAAATTTAGTTTCTCCAATTAATTTTACGGTTAATTGAAGTAGTTTTAAGTCATCCAATTTAATTTTTATTTTATAATTTAAATCTACATATCCACATTCTATTTGTTTTTCTAACCAATAATTGGATATGTACAATGTCTCCACATTTTTGAACTCTAATATATAACGCTTCTACTTTCTATAATGTATTTGTTTAATTGCACTAATACGTCCGATGCCATTTTTTAAGTTGTTGCGATAATCTAGATTTTGATTGAATATATGGCTGCAATGGGAAAATGTATATATATATACACATATACACACACACACACACACACACATATATATACAGGGGGGTCCCTTGTGGTCCATTTGAATTTTTCCCTCTTGCGTACATTTCCATCTTTAAAGTACTCTTTCAATACTTGGTGGACTATGCCAGATACATAAAATTAAGGACAATATAATGAATAACTACAAACTTCCTTTGAGAAATTTTCATGGGTGTTTAACATCAATAAACATAATTTTTACTGTTTTATATAAATAATATGAGCAGTTTGCCGCAACAACATTAAAGAAGGAATCGAATTAATTATTAGTGCAATTAAGCAAATCAATTATAATAAGAAAAAGCGTTATATATTAGAGTACGATAAACTAGAGTTTATGTAACTATATATGTAAATTGGAGTAAGAGAAAGTCGAGTGAGTGTTTCACATCAGATTTTTTTTTTGGCCAGTGTATGCACTCATGGCTGTTGGGGTTTAGAGAGAATGGTTCACAAAGCCCCCCCCCCACCATAAGTTTCAGTGTTTTTATGGAATTTACTCGTCTATTGTAAAATGTGCAATGTGTAAATGTGACTACACTGTATAATTAGTGGTGAGCTGGAGCAGTGTCCTGGAACGTATGACCAGTTGGTCACTTAATAATTTAGCTGACCCATCTAACTGTTCGTCTTAAATTCTGGTGTCTTGTATTAGTGAAGAGAATATAATGGTTAATACCATGAAACTTCAAATCAAAAAATACCAATCAGCTTTCAAACTAAATACAAACACAAGGAATAATTTTCACACTAGACTTTCCGCCGCCATATGTTGCCTAGAGAATACACAAAAATAAATAAACACACCAACTACATTAAACTTATAAATAAACTTACTAGTCCTTCAAAAGCAATAAATACATACAAACATACCAGCAAATTAAACAACATGATTTTGAATAAACTAAAAGACCCAATTAAAAAAGAAGAAAAATCTAAGCAATATATCAAATAAAATGCAATAACTGTCTAAACAATTACATTGGTTACACCTCCGGCCCTGTCCACATTAAAATTAAAAACACCAAAATGATGTGGCAAATGCTAAAAATATATTACCTCAAACACAACTTAGCCTAACACATACAACACTCTTTTGATTTGCCTCCAAAAAACTAAAACAATAAAATAGACTAAAAAGACTAAAATAATAGAAACTGAAAACAATACCCCCAAATTAATAATAACGTGTCCTTAAAAAAAAAGTGCAATCGACAATTTCCGGTCATAAATCGATCTGGCACCCTAAGAGTATAATATGACAGATTTAGTCAATGCTCAAAATTGAATCCAGTAATTCCTTATCATATAGCCTTTGCAGGAAGAAGGGAAAATAGCACTGCACCTACCAGGTCAGTGTGAGGGGCTAGGGAGGCTATTGTGGCCTGAGATTCTGCCTCTTCGGAGAGGAGAAATTGGCGACTACAAGCTTTACCTACAAGTCTCTCTACAGATTTCCAAGGTAATTAAATAGACTGGGTACTCTTGGGGTGCCGCAACAGACCCACAAGAGTCGCGGTAGCGTAAAGTTTCTAACTAAACCTCCCTCAATATATATGTATCTTATTGCAATAAAGTCGAAGATCAGCACGAAGAGATAAAAGTAAAACTCTCTTCCAACATATATCGCCCCCAAATTTTAGTGTCCCAAAATTCTACACCGGTATCTGCAGTAGAATTATTCACTCTGATCTATTTATTATATTTACCAGATTTAATCTCGGCTCTATACAAAAGATTTCACTCTCGTTTCAGTGCTGACGCCGATCCACTAATTATAATTAGCTCTCTTCATGATAATCTCACTCACCGTCTAGACGGCACTGGATAAGCGATTTACATGCAGTGGAGGTAACTCAGTCATCTGGAAAGCCAGCAATGATGCTTGCTAATTCCATCTCTTCTAAGTCATACTAATTACTTTGTGGAGTAAATACTATTTTACTAATACCGCACATGTAAATCACAATAAGGTAATTCAGACATTGTTTTTGGATTTACGATATTGGCAATGCTGTAACTTTGAATAACTTAATTGTGTTTATTAATTAATTAATTGTGAGAATACCTATTTTCACTGAACTTTATTATTGGCAATTAATTTCTTAAATAGACGACCAGAACAACAGAAAGAAATTGATCTAGTCAAACTTAGGAAAATGAATTTTCACCAGAGATATATATATCTGCGCCCCCTCCTCATGTAAGAAAAAAAACATTTTTATCATATGATATGTGTGTATATGGTGTGTGTGTGTGTGTGTGTGTGTGTGTGTAGAATATCTGAAAAATGGAATCTTAATATTCCTTGTTAACTATCGTCATAGGATCTGATCGAAACTCGTGGTGGGCAAAAGAAAATACGACTTTATTGAGAATAGTTTGTTTTTCAACTTATCGTGATTTTCTCGCTAACTTTAGAAAAATCTATTTTTTGGATGGATCTGGAGGTGCCGGTGATCACAGAGATTACCCTCTCTAAAATGCTGTTTCAAGATATTACTAACTGAATAATTAAGAGAAAGTATTAAATCTGTCTAATAAATATGGAGAAATAGAAAATCTCAAGTGTGAGTTTAAATATTTGGTTTGTTTTTGTTTGTCATGATATTGTGGAAAATGGCGCTGAAAATTTTCCTGCTACCTTATTAATTTACTATAATACGAGCATATAAAAACCTTCACTATTATTATTTTTTTTTTAAATTTAAGACGCGTCAACATCTATGGTCATTGGCGCCCGGAGCCTTCTCAGTGCACTGCCGGCCTCCGGACAGTGTCTCTCGTTACAGACAACACTGTCCATCACCGGACAGGGTGCTGTAGAGGCTCCTAGGAAGAAAAAATCTAAGGGTAGCACAGCTGGACTCGAACCCGGGTCCTCCGCGTGGGAGTCCAGAACGCTAACCATATAGCTAATCCCTTCCCTTTCACTATTCGTTTGAAATATTTTTTGTCATTTTAAGTTCCTGGGAAGGAACTAAGGCGTAAGGCTGGAGAAAGTCTTTTTTTTTTTTAAGTCTAGTTGATAAACAAAATGGTGAAGTATAAAAGTACAAACTCAATAAAAACTGTCATAAAGAACAAAGAAGTTAAGTAGAAGATAAAGAGTAATAAATAAATAAAAATAACAATAAAAAGTAAAGACCTAAAAAAAAAAAAGTTTTATAAAACGTATAAAGTCTCATTTAAAGGACATCGTGTAGTGGTGGTAGCGGTGAAGGGGGAAGTAAACAATGGAAACAATCAAAAAGTGGTGGCGGCGGACGAGAACCATGCCGAGTATATGAAACAGTGGACTACTAGCACACCCTAAACTGTAACAGTTTACTTAAAATACACTCTGGTTTATTATTAATAGAGTAGAAACTTACAGCTGGCGGAGGCTTTTTATCCCTTCAAAGCTGTCCGGATGAAGCACTTTCAACTCTTTGTTACCACGTAAACTTCTGCAAAACAATAGAATTAAATATTATTATTATTTTTTTTTTTTTGTACAGATGTTAATTTGCATGAAAGAAAGTTAAATATAATAAAATAAAAAAAATGATTTCCTTTTTATTTTCTCTTATTTGGTGTAAGAGAGTTTTTGGATTCGAGTCAAACTTTCTAAAGTGAAATTTCTATTGGGAAGACACGTTTTGATTGGTCCCCCCGGAGTCTGAAAAAAAGTGGTTCTTAACTTTGAAACTTGTACATTGCGTTTCACCAGAAGACATCCGAAAAGGAATTATTACGTTTAAACCAGCCAAATATTTAAGGGAGCCACAGATAAAAATCGATGGAGATAGGGTCATGGCGCGAGACCAGGGGCCACATAAGAAAGTTCTATGCTGCATAGAATATTTTGCCAAGTTCATATCTCAGCAAACTGACAGTAAAACATTAAAATATATTATAGAGAAATTTTTTGAAAACTGACAAGTCCTCAATGTGTTCGAATTGTGGCCATGAAGCTCTTTCAGCAGTTTTTCCTTCCTGAAAGGTGTAAATCATTGTGTGGCCGATTCAAATCTACATATTCT
Organism: Triatoma infestans; assembly: GCA_011037195.1. Classification (NCBI taxonomy): domain Eukaryota; kingdom Metazoa; phylum Arthropoda; class Insecta; order Hemiptera; family Reduviidae; genus Triatoma; species Triatoma infestans. Next base: position 1,638 of record JAAEAF010013586.1, on the reverse strand, counting down.
ATTATTTATCTGTATTCTGTTGGGACAGTTGGTTCCGAGCAGGGGTCCTTCGCAGGACCAGCGCGCCACAGGAAAAAACGTCAAAAGGTGGCTACTGTTGGAAAAAGGTTGAGAAAATCTGGTCTAATCCTACAACCGGAGTTAGCTCTTTACTGAAGAGATTTTCATTTTCCTTTCTGTTACTTCCTGTTAACAGACGAACTATATTGGAATCGTGGCAAATTTTCGGAATTGATTTTTCACCGGGATACATGTGGTGGCGGGCCCAACAATACAAAAAATATTTTTAGCAAATAGTCTGTATTGTGTGAGTGTGTGTGTGTGTGCGATTTTCATTAAACTTGGTACACTACCTACACACACAGATAAATACCTATCATTAAACTTCATACACTACCTACACAGACAGATAAATACCTATCATTAAACTTCATACACTACCTACACAGACAGATAAACACCTATCATTAAACTTCATACACTACCTACACAGACAGATAAACACTATCATTAAACTTCATACACTCTACACAGACAGATAAATACCTATCATAACTTCATTGTCTACTACTACGACACACAGTAAATAGATCATTACACTTCATTACACTACCTACACAGACGATAAAACCTATCATTAAAATTATACACTACCACACAGACAGATACACCTATCATTAAACTTCTACACTACCTCCACAGACAGATAAATACCTATCATTAAACTTGGTACACTACCTACACAGACAGATAAATACCTATCATTAAACTTCATACACTACCTACACAGACAGATAAACACCTATCATTAAACTTCATACACTACCTACACAGACAGATAAACACCTATCATTAAACTTCATACACTACCTACACAGACAGATAAATACCTATCATTAAACTTCATACACTACCTACACAGACAGATAAATACCTATCATTAAACTTCATACACTACCTACACAGACAGATAAACACCTATCATTAAACTTCATACACTACCTACACAGACAGATAAATACCTATCATTAAACTTCATATACTACCTACACACAGATAAATACCTATCATTAAACTTCATACACTACCTACACAGACAGATAAACACCTATCATTAAACTTCATACACTACCTACACAGACAGATAAATACCTATCATTAAACTTCATACACTACCTACGCAGACAGATAAACACCTATCATTAAACTTCATACACTACCTACAGACAGATAAATACCTATCATTAAACTTCATACACTTCCTACACAGACAGATAAATACCTATCATTAAACTTCATACAGTTCCTACACAGACAGATAAATACCTATCATTAAACTTGGTACACTACCTACACAGACAGATAAATACCTATCATTAAACTTCATACACTTCCCACACAGACAGATAAATACCTATCATTAAACTTCATACACTTCCTACACAGACAGATAAATACCTATCATTAAACTTCATACACTACCTACACAGACAGATAAACACCTATCATTAAACTTCATACACTACCTACACAGACAGATAAATACCTATCATTAAACTTCATACACTTCCTACACAGACAGATAAATACCTATCATTAAACTTCATACACTACCTACACACAGATAAATACCGATCA